>JACXGI010004831.1:0-18638 GCA_016801175.1 Esox masquinongy
TCTTGTGGGTGTCCTGCGGTGGTAGTCTTATGGGTGGTTTTATCATTTTTTTGCCCCATTTTGATACAATACACCTTCTTGGGTGTGTGCAATCACTTACTTTTTGTGTATTTTTAGAATGACGGCCTGCCTCCCCGACTTAAAGTGAACATGTTGCTCCTCCGAATCCAAAATATTTTCCAACATCTGCCACCCATCAGGATGTCTGTCTGCTTTCTGAGCTGCCGCTGCATTCCTGAGTGGTTTCCTCTACCTGGATCAAACCCGTATCTCTCTTCTCTGCTCTCTCTTCTCTGCTCTCTCTCTCTATCTCTCTGTGTGTGGAAAATAGGTTTGGAAAATGTGTGTGTGTGTATGTGCTTGCACATGTGTTTATGCGTGTCCTCTCAAACTCTTATGGACTCAGAAGTTGCTCCTAAGCACTGGTCTGCTCACCCCAATTTAAACCATAGGCATTTGGCAGTCTCTGTTCAGCAGCTGCAGAACAGAAACTACAACCTGGATTTTGTAACCGAATGGGAGGACAGCATTCTCACCGCTACTGCTACCTATCATAACCCCGCTAATATTAGCCTCCACACGTTTCAATCTGATATCTGCTTTCCTAGGCTCGGAAGCTGTATCCCGCCTGGTTTTTTTGTTTGTTTTTGTTTATAGCTCCCCACCAGGTTCTTCCACCCCCTGCAGCTAGCCTAGTGCCAGCCTAGTGAAATTTTTTTGTGTTAAGATTGCATTCTCTCAGGGTATATTCTTTGACTTGTTTAGTATTTATAAAATACAAACATGGTGATGTAATGCACAGCTACTAGTGGAATTAATTGCTATGCTGGGATTTAATCGTTTTTTTGTTTGAATTATTTGGGTGTGTGGCTAAGCCTCATTTTGTGAATCAACCTTGGCTTGCAGAGATTTACAATGTAACTGCAATACACAAACACTCTCAAAGCCCGCAAACTGTCGTTAAAATGTTGTTTAAGAAGGGATCAGCCCAGCCGGATGTTTTTTGGAATCAATACAGTGAGTGTACTTCCTCCACTCTAAATGTTAACTTTGTATGACCTCTTTCTATATTAATCCTACATCTATGAATTGTTTACCAATCTCATCATATGTTCAGCTCTGTAACCTGATAGGAGTTGGTCACCCATCTTCATTTCGATCAAATGAAACAAAGATAGAGTTTACATTTCATAAATAAATCTGTTTTATTTTGTAACATATAAAATTAAATCATTTTTACAAGTTATTCCAGTATGACACACAATATCCAAATAAAGTAGCTATATTTTTATGATAAATATTAATAATAATAACAAAAACACTCATTCAACATGTTTCGCCTTGTCTTTCTTGATAACATTGGTAAGTTCAATAGCTGCCACAAAACATTAACATAATGCCCACGTCAGGAAGAAAAGGAGCCACAGTAACGTGGTATCTTGGTTCTTTAGGTTGCAGGATCATGTTGTACTAAATTAAGTTTCCTATGTCCATATCCAAACACAAATACAAGTCTAAGGCTTGTTTGGGTCATGCCTAGTTGGTATTTAGCGGTCTGAAATATACACAGCGAATTGATTTCACGATATTAACATACATTTTAATTTACACGTTAATTTACAGTTTGCTCCATAACGAAGCTACCATCATGCTCCAGTAGTATGAAGCGAATCCTAATTAAGAATGCTGATTCAGTCACAGCAGACAGTGCACTTCACAAAGACCTCATGATGTAAGCCCATAATTCCTTGGGAATCTAGTTACAACAGGAAGTTCATTGGCCGGTTGTGTTGGACCCCTGCATTTAGATTGACTGCCAGTGGCTGTCTGTCAATATTGTTTTGGGGATCTCTAAGGGGTCGATTCTCAGCCAGTCAGATTTGATTTAGTCTCTGAACTTGTGGATGTCATTGAAGAGTCTGTAGAAAGGGTAGGAGGCTTCGTTGGAATAGGGACAGTTGAAGGTGCACTTGCAGGACTCGATCATCATGACGTTCTTGTTGAAGGTCTCCCCATCCTCACAGAGGAACTTGACCCGGATGGTGCGGGTCTGCTGTGGGCTGCAGCAGCGCCCATCCACACACGATCCACAGTACTTGGACCTGTACTTTTTCAGGCTCGAGCAGCCGGCATAGGTGAACCTCTGAGCCTGAGTGGACTTCTTAGTTCTGCTACACTTCTTTCCTTTCTGTTGGAGGAACAGGGGGAGAAAAGCAGTCAGTCAAGAGGTCCTGTAAACAAACGGCAGTGTTGGCTGCTGCTGTTGGACAGTGTGCAGTGTTTCATCACAGCATCATCTCGGCGGCATTAGCTTACCTTAAGACTGGCGTAAGGAGACTGGGTACAAGGTCGCACTTCACAGATGCGAGTCTCTTTGACCAGTTTGCACTCGCCGTTGTTGTTGGTGACTCTGGTAGAGATGCCCGTGCCACAGGTCTTGGAGCACTGGGACCAAGGAGTGGTCTGGACGATGCACTTCTGGCCCTCAAACAGGTGACTCTCAGGCATTCGGAACGCTGTGAGAAGGACAGGAGAAAACATTAGAAACTGGCATTGTGACGAGATTCTGCCTTTGTGGCGATAGAAAATGCAGTTGTTTGAAAGTTGAAACTGGCGTCGGCTAGAAAGGCTCGGCTTACCAGGTAGAGATTTGAGTCCTCCTTTGACAATGGTGATGAGCTCGTTCCTGTTGGTGAGGTCACTCTCTGACTCCTCAGTCATGGTGTCTTTACCGAACAGCTTGTCAATGATGTCAGTGTCCTTGCCGTCGTCACACACCCACTCTTCGCAGCATTGGCCTGCCACCTTGACCAGCCTTGGGTTGGCACAGCCAAGGTTGGGTAGGGAGAGCTCCTGAGGGCAAAGTGGTACACAGCCCACAGCCCCGTCGATGCATGTGCACTGGTGCTTGCAGTTAGGCTGAAAGCTCTCTCCGTTCTGGTAAATCCTGCTGTTGTACTCACAGGGTCTGCCCTCTGACTTAGCTGTTGAGGAGAAGGAAAATATTGCTCTTAATTTGCAGTTCAGGAGACTGGTGTCTGCTATAGACATCAATGATCACATGCTGGCTGAAAGAGGTTTGGTTTAACAGTAAAAATTCCTCAGAAGGTTCTAGGCTAGTTCTCCCGAAGGAGAGAAGCCACTGGGATCAAATCACTTTCTACCAAAGCAAAATGTTACTAATTTAGAGTTTAGACTGAGGTGCTGTGATACATTCCTTAGTGTTGAAATTTACATGGTCCTCTTTTTCTCTCACCGCCTTCTCTTAACTCTGCCACATTATCTTATTAAACTTTCAAACTAACATTATTTAGGTAAAAAATCAGCATGAAAGGATTGGAGTGACCTACCACGGCAGATGCCACGCATAGCCCCGAAGCTGGCTCCAAAGTTGCACTCCAGTCCTTTGGTGTGGTCGCACGGCTCAGTCAGACTGCAGTCCTCGTTGAGCTGTCTCGCACAGACCTTACAGCACCCGCAGCCATCCGCTACCAGGCTCACACCAGGCGCGCACCTGGGCAGTTCCATAGGGCACTCGCATACCGAGGGACAGGAGGAGGAGAGAACCTGCGCGAATAACACAGCTGGTTAATGACAGATTACTATAATTATATCATAACGTTAACTTCCTAACCATCAACAACTGTGACATCTGAAAACCGCTATTTACTCAGTGCAGTTATGATTTGGAGAGTAGTCCTGCAATATTGTATTACAAAAAGTAGGCTATACATTCAGTATTCAAAGTATTAAAGGCTTAAACTGAAATAATTTGACAGAAAAAATGACTTACCAGGTTGACGGTTCCAATGAAGATCACCGCAAAGGAGAAAATGAACATCTTTTCGTTTTTCTCGTTCGATATTTTAGAAGAAAAAAGTGTTTTTGCTAATCCCTTTTCGATATCTTGCTATAAGTATTTGCAAGTGCAATTTGTCCTAAGTGTAGCAGTCAGACGTCTGTAGTGGTTTGCTTTGCTTTCTAGTCTCTTGGTTAGAGGCTTTAGTGCTGCTCTGGTTGCAAGTTGCAGTCTGCTGAAACGGAGTACCTCACGTCTTCTTTTATACCGTAGTGAAAGCTGACGTCGTTGGCTGACTGCTGAACTGTTCATAAACTATGCGAGGAATGTTTCTTGGCGCGTTTTCCATCCAAGCTAAGCACCTTACTTTTTTTCTTGAATAAATGTTCCCCCAGAACTGAACATATTTTCCCTCTTGCCGTTTCCCTTCTCTACTATCATCCTTAATTTATTTTCTCACAAATGTTATTGAGCGTTAAGGTAGTTCTACCTTCCTCTATTTAAAATTAGTGTTACATGTTCAGTTTTTATAAAGTTGTGTCGGATCCGTTCCATTGGACTGCTGTTGCTGTTATGATTAATTGGAAAATATTTAAAATAGAAAATGTATTATAAAAATAAAATCATGATAATGTAAGTTATTGTCATTGCTTATTTTTAGTTTTGATGCAGGTGTTTGTTTTGACATGTGTTAAATATGTGTATAGTTATTTTTAGTTTGCGGTCATTTGTACAACTATTGCCAAAGCCATAGAATCGGATGTCGTCATATAGCTTAATTGCTTTAGGCTACATCATACATTATATTTCATACCTCGCTAGATTCTGTTCTTACGATAAGAATCATCTGTTCAGGGTATGACCAGTACTATTATTCTAGCTATTCTAATTAAAGCTATCCTAACTTCACAGTTCTCGGGGAGAGACGTTCGGAATTCGAATAGTGGGCGAAATAAAATGTAGGGTTTCTATTTTTGGCCCGCTCTTCGCTTTATTCCATAGAACTAAGCGTTTCCAGATGGTAACCAGACTCCAGACGTAACAATATTGCCATATTTGGTATGGCAGAAGCCTACATTATTAACATATTTCTCTCTCCTCTAGCCAACCACAAAGCATTCCTGACAGCTCAAAGGGTTGTTAAATATGTTTTTCATACAGGAAATTCCTTATCGCATTCCTTCGTGGATTAATTTATGCGACTCTTCACACAATCTGTCTATCACGTTTCTACTAGCCCTGTGATCCAATTTTCCACATTAGATGTTGGTTTGCGGAGAAAATACCCAACTTGTTTCTAGTTCTACTATTCGGGTCTCAAATAACCTTAGTGACATACCGACATTTTAAATATAGAGATTTGGCTAGAACTCATTGCAAAAAGGAGTTGACCAAGAAAGCAAACGTGATAGAGAACTTGTTCATTTGCTGCCTAAAGAGTGTTATGAAAATCCCTTTGTTATAGTAATAACTATAACGTTTTTTAACCATGTGTCGGAAACATTGTTTATTGAGTGACTGTAAGTATGCCACCTGACGAGATAGCCTACTAAGAGAGCGCTGATCAAACAAACGGAGAACGGTTGTCACGACCACGGAGAAATCTGCCTCCGGTGAGTCTTTTTTGTTTACTATACTTTTACTGATCAGTTAGTTTAAATGTCGATAAGCTAATGCTTAATGTCTTTGTTCATAAAATGTAAATAGTATATACAGGTATCTTAGCTGATCTGACAGGCGACGTTGTAAGTTTTGCAACCGATATTGGAAGTTGTGTATAAAGCCGTCAGATAAATTCTTAGTATTCTCATTGTCATTTAACTTTTCCGAAAACTTTCATGATTCCAGTTTAAGACACTAGATGGTGTAATGCTATGGTTAACTTTGTTGACATTGTAAACATTTTCCTTAATGTCATTGAGTGCTTCGGGGGTGGATATCTTTAGCGTTTGCCATTATTCGAAAAACGTGTGATTCAACATTGATTAGGCTAGTCTAACACCTATGGCGCACAGCATGACCATGAACAGGTGTCTGTCTACATTGAGGGTTGGATTCCCAAAGTCGCTCTGCCATGTGCCCATGTGGGTTTTGTTCATTCTGGTAGGTTTTTTGTGTTTGTTTGTGTAAGTGCGTGTGCGTGTGCGCGGGGGTGTGTGTTGTCTAGCCCCAAGTAGCCTAATGTAATCTGAGTGATGGTGCTGATGAAGTATGTTTCCCAAAGCCAATTTGACCATTCCTGTCAACTGTATCCTGTGCTATCCTGCCGTAATTTTTACCTCATCAGTCAGTCCCTCTGTGGAGAGTTTGACCACATGAGCTCAGTGAGATGCGTTTCTGATTATGATTGTTCTGCTCTGTCAGGCATGTTACTTGGCATCTTTACGTATTCACTCTTTCCTTTTTCAATTGCGGACGAGGACACAGTGTGTTATAGGAAACAGTGCTGACCTTTTGTGCCTTCAAAGGACATAGGCCTTCCCATAATTATATTAATTATGTAAATCAGAAGCATGCACGAGAACAGGACCTAATATATTATATTCGTCTTTATTGAAAGCCTTTTCAAACAAGAACATTCATAATTTATGTGCCATGCTTGCCATTATTTATTGTGTGTAGAAGCTTCCTCTCTGTTAGCTCCGGGGACTCAAGGACAGAAGCTTAGCACCTTGATACTGCACACATACAGTACTCTGCTTAGTCACAAGACAGCCGTCTACTATTGTCTTTCTATTCCTGATCATGGTATGTCCTTTATTTTAGAAAACATAATCAGAATGCTCAACTCTATAAGCATATAGTGAGCTATCAGATACCCTTTGGGTGCCAGTAAATGTTCAAAACTAAAACATTTTGTGATAGGAAGGATTGAAAAATATAATGCAGAGGTAGCCTATCAGATTGAAGGCATGGCTAATGGAAGGTGTGGCTTTCAAATAGCTATTTTTGGCCACCTGAAATGTAAATGTAATTGCTGTTCATCATGTTAAGTTTTTACACTGGAAATACAATTTTATTTGAATATGTATGCATATAACATATTCTCTCTTTCTTTTTAATATATTTCTACCCAATTTTTCTCCCTTCCCAATTTTGTAATGTCCCATTTGCAATAATGGCTTTGACTCTTCTCAACAACTCCACAGCGGGTACAAAAATGTAAAAAAATAAATAAATATGTCCTCCAATTCACATCTCACCAAGCTCACTTAAAAGAACCTTTTTGCCAGTACACAAGCACTGGAGGTGAATGCATTCCCCGGGCCAACAACCACATTTGCTGCAATGACGCAACCTGCTCGAAAACAGAGACTTAGGGGCGTATATTGCACATTCTTAAATATATTATTTTCATTTTTGATTGCATAGTATTAAAGTGGTTACTTAAGGAAAGCATTCTATCATGTTAGCCTTATTGAAGATACAAAATATCTGTTATATCTGTCATCACATGCTCTGTCCAACTTGAGCATGTGATGACAATACAACCAAACAGATTAACAGAAATTACATTACCTCCCAAAAAATATAAGTATTTTATAGCAAAACCCCTGCTCAGTCACGCCTCTACTCCAGTGTTTCTCCAGGATCCTCATGCTACATTGAACTAAATAACATTTCCATGCAAATGTGGACCATTGACTAGAAATTGTTTCTCAAGAAACTCTTGGTGTTCCTTGAAAATGAGTTTACAGCCTTAACAGATGATTTTCAGAAATGGCTGTAGAATATAGACAATAATCACTGGATATCAATTCAAAATGGTTAGAATATGATAAAACCAAGCCTAGCATCCCAAACTGGCTCGATGGGTTTAAAGTCTGGAGACTGTGCTGGCCATTCCATGATTTGAAGCCTACCGTCTTATTCTTTTCTTCTAAGGTAGTTCTGACAGAGCCTGGAGGTATGTTTTCGGTCATTATCTTGCTCTAGGTTGAACCTCCGACCAACTAGGTGTTTACCAGAGGATATTGCATGGCGCTGCAAAATGCTTTTGTAGCCGTTTTGGTTCAGGGTGCCACTTACTCTGTGCAAGTTGCCAACCCTAGATCCAGAAAAAGAGCCCCAGACCATCACGCTTCCTCCTTTATTTTTGACATTTAGTGTTAGGGTTACGAAAACCCTGCGTGATGAACTGAAGAATTCACATTTTGATTCATCGGTCCATAAGACCTTCCAGTCTTCAGTAGTCCACTGGCGGTTTTCCATGGCCCATGCAAGCCTCTTTTTATTATTTTGCCATCTTAGTAATAGCTTTCTTACTGCCACTTGACCTGAAACTGAGACTTGCTTACTTTGACCAGTGGTAAACTGTGCTTGAAGCTGTTGTCCCGTGAGCCACCTATCACGCAAGCTGTTGACTCTCAGAAACCTGTCTTCTAATTCTGTCGTGGCTTGGGTCTGCCAGACCTCGTCCTGTCAGAGTTTCTTTCCTCCAGTTTCCAAGTGCCTTTTGATGGTGTAGGAAACTGTACTGACTGACACCTCGGCTTTCTTTGCAATTTCTTTAAAGGAAGGACCTATACTTTTAAGGTTTATAATGGTTTGTCTGCCATCCTTTGTTAATTGCCTTTTTCTCACCATTATGATAACAATATACTACTTCCTCCAGTACAATATTGTCCAAATAGTGCTTAAGAGGGTGTAATAACAGTCTGTTCCAACACTGATTTTATACAGACAGAGGGTTTGTATGTAATCAACAAAAGTTGGAACACCTGTAGGAATTGTTAGCATCAATTCTCAAGGCTTTTATTTACTTCCATGGCTGCAGAACAGCTGTAAGTTGTGTATGTGTACATCTTTTCTGAAAAAAATATTATAGGCTACATTTGCAAATTGTTAATTCTTTCAAGTCTTTCATCATGCATTCACAGATTTTGAAATAAACATTGAAACACAACCACTGATTGTGATTCACATTATTGCAATTTGCTTATTTACCTAAAATACTTGTAATGTTCATTTGAGCTCATATATAACAAATGTATAAATACCGTGCATGTTTTGTTATCTGTAAAATGATTCCAAAAATATATATTCACAGACTTGATTCTCTCTATGGTCTCCTATAACAAAAACTCATTAACATGCGTTGCTTGTTAGACTCTACAGAATTGATGTTGATGTCCTACTATCCATACCAGAAAAATTTTGCAGTGCATGTTAATGAGTGTTTTACAGTGTAGAGTATACACCTATTAGACTACTACTGGGAGTTTTTGTCACACTTGGACTTTTGATTGATTCTATACCTCTAAAGTCATTATAAAAAGAGAACTAAACTGTGTTATAGTTATTACTGGTACACTGATTAATAATAATTGTAACTAGAAGGACCTTTACTGATTTGATTAAATTTGGCATTGTCATGTTCAGTAGTAGGACACAGTCGCAGATTTTTAGGAACAAACTTACTTTAATAGCACGACTCAGGAACATAATACGATGCATAGAACGTACGACATCCAAACAATGACAGACAACAAACACTAGGGCAGGAAGAACTTAAAAAGGGATGTAACGAGGGGAAAAACAAGGCACAGATGACAGGACTAAACTAAAAAGGTGAAACCAATAGTCACAAGGACCCCAAAACAGAACATAGAAACAAAGAAACTAGAACTGAAAGACATAGAACATAGAAACATAACGACTGGCACGGCACAGGCCATGACCAGCTGTTAAAGGTGTGCATTCTAGTCGTTAAATATTGATGGTTATGATGGCATTATTAATGGTACTAGTAGTAATGGCAAAAATAGGGTTTTTATTGGCTGTGTGTTTGGTATAGTGACCTAGAGTTTTTTTTTTAAGTGGTCTGTAAGTGTTGAGATGTTTGAGTTATAGTGTGCTAGAGTAAAATTATTTTATCATCGTCATTTATATAAGCTTTCTTTTTTAGTTGGAACATTCCAAATGTTTTGTGGCAGTGATTTAAGTTAAGAATGTTAAAGCCAGTATTCTGCCATTGAAATGATTGGGGATACAACAGAAAGTATAGTTGATGCTGTCTAAATGGCATTAAAAAGCAGTCTTGAAGCCATCATAGTTAACACTAGAACTGCCAAGCCTTTCAGACGAACATTAACAGTCAGGCGTCATTAGCATACGAATCGGACCCTATTAGCATACACATTCTCCTCCGCAGCATCACCAGTCAGAGCATCAGTTAATCTACTGGGTCATTATGAAACTGTATAGAATAGTCTAAAAATAATGAATTACAGAATTTGTTTGTTTTAAATGGTTAATGAATTAGAATGTGTTTGTATTGAAGGTCTTATCATACGTAAAAAAAACAACTAAAAAAACAATACATACATACAACAAACAACAAACAAAGGCTATAGTAATTTCATTCGTTTATTAGGCTCTACAAATGTACAAAATTAATATTACACTTAACACTTAAATTATTCATAAATAAATCTATTAGAATTTAGTTTTCATTTTGATCTCATTTTGATGATGTACAAGGTTAAATAACAGACATTATCGACCAGTTTGAGACGATCATAGGATATCCGCATGAATAGCAGTACATAGGCCTATAGCACGGTTGCTTGATAAACACGATAAATTTGATAAAGAAAAGGCTGATTTACAGTAGCCTTCACTGTCACGGTGCCTCCCATGATCACGCCAGCCTCCTCCTGCTAGCTCTGCATTCACGGAACACCCCGGACTCCACTATTACGCACACCTGTTCCTTCAAACTTCTAACCCACGGTCAGCACACAGCTTTTTGGGGGTTTGTGTGAGCAAGACCGGCAAACAAAACGGTTGCACTGCACGCAGTTCTCATTGGTCTTGTTCTGTGTGTTTTTGCCGAATTGACACTGTCTTCTTGCCGGGTGTGAGCTGCCGAGGCTTGGAAAGAGGAAGAGTGGGACGTGCTGCCTCCTTGGCGGCTTGCTTCTTGGCTGTCTTGGCGTTCATGAAGTTTTCACGAGGCTCACATGCCAGATCCATTATGAAATTTCTTCTGCTGATTGTCTTGTTGAGACATTGCTTGTACAGCACGTGTGTGTTGATAGCAGCCATCTCTAAAAGGATGTAGAACACCGCAACAGGCCAGCGACGAGTACCCCCTTTTACATTGTTGGTATTTCTTTTTGTGAATAATTATTTACTATAATACATTTGTAGAATCTTACTCTTCAGTAAAATAAGCAGAGAAAATTCAAAGAGCGATAATAGGATGCGTATGCATCCTATTATTTTGTATTAGCATAAACACTCTTAATGGAGAGTTTATGCTAATATAAAATTGATATAGTTCAAAATATGCAAAACCTTTGACAACCAATCAGTGCTTAGTTGAGAGTCTGTACATGTCTATGTTGGTTACGTATTTATTGTTTGAATGTTTCAAGAGCAGTGGCAAATCAAAATAGCCCACTTCCCATTCAAGCCCATTGTGTTTTCATGCGTATTCAAAACAGTTGTGGTTTCAAAGGTATAAATGGTATCAAAAAGCTGTATTCAATCAACCTCTTCCAGATCGGTATGCACATTTTAAAGTAGGAATGTTGTGTCTTGCTTAAACCGTTGAAAACTAGCAGCAAATCTTACCATCTTAAAACTCCCCCAAGTTAGCTTAATGAAAGTTGTATGTGTGTAGATATAGAACAGTTATAACTCTTGAAAGGTAAAATGTATTTCTGATATCAAATTTGAATAAAAGAGAACTATTGGGATGTCTAACTTTTATGTTATGTTTATATGTTGTTAAAGTGGTCAATAGGGCAGTTATTTGAAAAAGTTGGAAATTATTTGGTTGATAGGTTACTCCACACATTTAGGATCATTGCACTTTACTTCAATTTTGAAAACTGCGTTGATCCCGAGTGTGAGGAGATCCTTCTGTTACTCCTATGTCAGCGCTTTATTGGCTTTTTCTCCTCAGCTACAGATAGGTGTGCAACAGATCCTCTCTAGTTGATATGGTTACTAAAATAATTGTGTTTTTAGCTAGATAAAATATATTTTGTTTTGATGTCAGATATGAATAGCTAAGTGTTGCATGGCTGTGGAAAGATAGTTAGGTAGAATATAATGTATTTGAAAACATCTATTTCAGGTATGAAAGTAATATGAAGATTTCAAATGCCCTAACTGTTTTCTAACTAGGTTTACAGTGGTCAGAATTGCAGTGGTTTGTAAAACATTGGTTGAAATCTTATCTACAGTTACTACACATTAAGGGAACACGTAACCACCACAGTATAACACCAAGTCAATTAAACATCAAGGATATCAATCTGTTCAGTTAGGAAGCATGAGCAATTGTGAATCAGTGTCACCTGTTTTGGTACAAATGAGTGACAACAGGTGCACTGGAGAGGAAACAGCAAGACAACCCCCAAAAGGGAATGGTTTTGCAGGTGGTGGCCACAGACAATTGCTCTATCCATATCCTTCCTGACTGATTCTTCCCTAGTTTTGTGTTTTGCTAGTGTTCTTGTCACTACTGGTAGCATGAGGCAGTACCTGCAGCCCATTCAGGTTGCACAGGTAGTCCAGCTCCTCCAGGATGACACATCCATACTTGCCGTTGCAAGAAGGTTTGCTGTGTCTCCTAGTATAGTCTCCAGAGCATGGAGGAGATACCAGGAGACGGGCTGTTACACAAGGAGAGCTGGACAGGGCGGTAGAAAGGCATCAACCCAGCAGCAGGACCGGTATCCTTTGTGCGATGAAGAACAGGAGGAGCACTGCCAGAGCCCTACAAAATAACCTCCACCAGGCTACTAAACTGTCAGAAATAGGCTACATGAGGGTGGCATGAGGGCTCGACATCCTCTAGTGGGACCTGTGCTCACAGCCCAACACCATGCAGCTTGATTTGCATTCGCCAGAGAACACCAGAATTGGCAGATCCGCCATTGGTGCCCCTTTCTCTTTACAGATGACTGCAGGTTCACACTGAGCGCATGTGACAGACAGGCTGATTGCAATATCATCCATCATGACCGGTTTGGCAGTGGGTCAGTGATGGTCTGGGGAGGCATATCCTTAGAGGATCTCACAGACCTCCATGTGCTAGCCAACGGTACCCTGACTGCTGTTAGGTACCGGGATGAAATCTTCAGACCTTACGCTGTTGCACTGGGTCCTGGGTTCTTCCTGGTACAGGACAATGCCCGGCCTCATGTGGCCAGTGTGTGTAGGCAGTTCCTGGATGATGAAGGCATTGATGCCATTGACTGACCCTCACATTCCCCAGACCTGAATCCAATTGAGAACCTCTGGGACGTTATGTATCGGTGCATCTGATGCCGCCAAGTAGCGCCACAGACTGTCCAGGAGCTCACTGATGCCCTGATCCAGGTCTGGGAAGAGATCCCCCCCCCCCCAGGACACCATCCACCATCTCATCAGGAGCATGCCCAGACGTTGTCGGGACTGCATACAGGCACATGGGGGCCATACACACTACTGAGTCACATTATGAGTTGCTGTGATGAAATTCACACAAGTTGGAAAAGCCTGTGATTTCAATAGTTTACTTGTATTTTTGGTGTGAGTTTCAATCCAGCCCTCAATCGGTTGTTGATTTTGGTTTCCACTGACCGTTATGTCACTTTGTTCTCAACGAATTACACAATGTACAGTAAAGATTTTGATCTTTAATATATTTCCTTCATCGAGACCCGATGTGTGATTTAAGTGTTTCCTTAATTTTTTGAGCAGTGTAAATTTGCTGTATTGTCAGTCTGGTAGAATACATGTTTCTTCTGGTGTCAGGTTTGAATGGCTGACAAGTAGAGAAAGATTGCATGGCTTCTGAACTTTGAACTGGTTGCAATAGTGGTCAAAGTGGATTCTTTCTACGGTGAATAGAATTTTGGAAGTCAGGAAGTTTGTTTTAAAACTTGCAACCATTGAAATTATGGTCTGGGTTATTAACTCTGTGTTCACCACTGCCCCTAGCGGCCAGCCTGTACTGTAACATTATCAAACATAGCATATTATATCTTACAAATTCGTCTGTCAAGGATTTATGTAAATATAATTTACATATGCACACTGAGACTAGTCTGAATAGTAGGAAAATGTTTGCACTCACTACATGCTGGGGATAAGAGCAACCGCAAAACAACTTAGATGTAAATAGTGCACTATTTTTGAAAAAGGTCCTTAGAATAGGGTAACATTTGATGCACACATATTCTCAGAATGTACTAGATGAGCCTAAATGGCTTTGTTCAGCCTAACCAAAACACTTTGAGAGATTGACAAAGAGAAAATGATTGAGAGTGATTGAGCGAGAGATTTTTACTAGGGTAGAATGTACCAGACGGAGTCAGACATACACAACGTGGACTGGAGAAAAAATGAAGGGCTGGGGGTTTGGATGGAGCAGAAAGTCCATCCAGCAATGGAAAATGGAAGGTGGGACTCGTGGAATGTTTAGACCAGTCAGGATAATTGAGTGGATCTGGAACAAGAAAAGACAAACTTTAGTCCTGGGGTGTGGAAGAATGTGCTCAGGGAATGTCTGGAGAAACATTCCATTCAAAGCCTAGCCCAGAGGCTTCCTTCGATGGCACCACAGGGAATACGGCACGTTCCCTGCCTGATCTGCACACGGAACACAACGAGTTCTTGACTGTCCTTTCCCACCAGTCTCTTATGACTATTATTACATAAAGATGACCAGTTTTAAATAAAACATGAGCTTTGTTCATTTTTCAGTGTGAATGTGAAATACGTGTGGTATTCCTGTACACTGTCATAACAATAGGCTGGTGGATTCTGAAATTAAAAACTATTCTGTGAATTAAAAACTATTCACTGTGAATATCAGTTAATCCCATAACACATACCTTACTGTATATTTCTCTTACATGGACAAAAATAACAGAAAATATTTTCCAGCCTTTGTTTTGGTTTTTCATTGCCAGCTGCTGAACTGGCTGGTATTGGAATAAGAAGCCAGAGATTATAGTGACCATAATCTTGTGACCATAATCCTCATAAACTGCTTTTTGAATGAAAATACCAACACTTACGTGGCTGTGTAATGACGGTTTGTGAAAAGATTGAGCCTGGCCCTTCATTGACATTATTGTACGTGTAGACGTTGGCCGTTTTGTAACCAATATATACCCATATATAACTACTCGATAACAGAACGGGTAGTTACTAAGTAATAGAGCGTCAGGCAGTCTAGCGCTGTTTACGAGCCACACACCGTCACTTGTCCGGCTTTGCTGTGCGCTTCACTGGGAATTGATTCTATAGTGGCTACATTCGTACACGTGATGGGTTGTTAACGCGCGTCATCAGACCGCTGGCTCTTGCATGTTGCATATTTAACCGGAGTGGAGCTGTCAGTTTAGTAAATAGAAAATAAAACAAACTAACAAACAAAGCTTATCGAACAGAAAGAGAACCATCAGCATTCGATCTTTCATACATTTAGAATAGGTATCGGTTGTTTGATTGAGCCATTTGATTGAGCAATTTGGTTAGCCTACTTACAACAATTACGGGACATGGCTGGTGTAATGGCAGGTTTTGGTAACTTCACTCACGCTATTGTTCGAGCTGTCCCCTCATCTCTTGCCAAAGAGGCACTGAGGATGAACGTTTCGGACGTGGACCTGGTGAAAGCTCAACGGGAACATGAGGTATACATCGGCGTTCTAAGGCACAAACTCGGACTGGAGGTGATCGAACTCCTCGCAGACGAGTCGCTCCCGGACTGCGTGTTCGTGGAGGACGCGGCCGTAGTTTGCGGTGACACTGCTCTGATTACCAGACCCGGGGCAGAGAGCAGAAGGAAAGAGGTAAATAAAGTATATTATTATACAAATCGTCTCTGTTAACCATGTCCTTATTTGGAATATGGATCTATACTTATGGTCTGCTGTTTGATCTTGCAGTGTCACTGTCAAAGCACCATATGATTGCAATGTAACTGTCGATACAAATGATGTATGTGTTTTGCCATCATCGACAACGCCCTTGAATAAGAGGTCCAGATATGGTCACAGTCTAATGAGGGTTAGGCACTATGGTCCAACTTCAGTTTTAATTTGCATCCTTATTCCTGAGGATGATGAGCAGGAAATAAGCTTTTTTTATTACATGATCTTGTAAAATGCAATTCTTTATATAAAATAACATTTGATATGGTTCATAGGCCACAGACAGCTGTCTAGTCCGATTTCAGCTGTCCACAGATATTATAGTTTAATCTGTGAGTCTGTTTACACACAGTAGGAGACCACATCCAGCAATGAGAGAGCATCTTTTGAAATCATCTGTGAAAATAGATGCCACATTGGAAACATAGGAAATGTAGTCATAATTCCTATACAGGGGCTGTCCCACACAGAATGAGCAAGTGAGTGAAATGCAGTCCATTAAAAGCAAAAATCCCTCCCCCCCATGTTAATAGCAATAATGCAATTTTATAGCAATTGTGGTTTATGTATATTGTATGGCCATATTCTTACACCAACAAGTTAACAAGCAGGCTATGAAAAGCATGGTTTTTAGTGCCAGCTTTTTCAGTAGCGTACCCTAAGAAGGTTAAATATAAACAGACTAAATGCATGAACAATATGTATGTGCACCCTTGGCGGCAGGCTGTTGTGCTGTTCTCTGTTCCCTGTCTGGTGACAGAGAGTTTGACGGTTGGACAGGCTCTGTGAACCCCCTGTCATATCACATCAGCCTCACCACTGCTGGGCTCAGGGCTGCTAATAGGCCCTGGCCACTAGTGGGAGGATATTGATCTGTAAACTTCCTGGTGATCATAATGGCTCTTGACCTACAAGCTGTTCGTTGGTCAAAGGTTTCGTCAGCTGGACTATTTTGGAACTGACTAGTGTCTCTCTAAAAACAAACTGGTTCTACAAACCATTTTTGTTTGGTGGAAGCCGGTTACCCCAAATAATGAGAATAACTGAACTCTAGTTATTGTAGTGGCAATATGTACAGTAAAAGCAGCATCATCTCCTTTATGATTTAGCATTTTTAAGTTATTAATTAACTTTTGACACTAAATTGCACTTTTCTGAATTACAATTATTCAAGACCCCTGAAATATAATATTTGTTGTAGTGAGCACACAAATAGAAGGCTACTTCTACATAAATGAATAGGCCCCAATACAAATGCAATGTAAGTGTTAATAGGTCTGGTGACTAAATGTGTCATTGACCCCAGGAAGTATATTCACTGCTATACCGAAAGCTAACGGCGATCGCTGCTATCCTGAAAGCTAACGCCAATGTTACTGGAAATGTTGTTACTTACATTGCCAGTTCACAAGATGAGTCAGACTTTCTGTTTGCACTGTTTCTCTTAGTTACATGAAAAATGCCAATTAGATGTGATAGTTTGGTGTAATGGCAGAAGGCACTGAGAGAATCTGAATGTTTGTTTTGTAAGGATCTGACTGTTTCGTAAGAAATACCTAAAAAAAAACTTAAGAGTCCTTTCTGCATGGAAATAGAATAGATCTGTTTGTTTTTCTAGTAGAAGAGGACAAAGAGCAAACAGTTCCTCCTTTGCAGTCCAGTTTGATCATAAGTGGTTGATGTTCAACCACTTTTAAAGGGATACTACCAAACACTCTTGCGTATCTGTAGATTTCCATTGCACTAACGCTCGTCAGCATTGGCTTACAAAACTAGCTCTAACTCCCTTTATACTGAACGCAGATACATTAAGATGGTGTCCACAACATCATCTGACATCGGGTGAAGCTCTTCTATTAAAGGTGCACACCTGTCACATAATCAGCTCATTGAAATTGCCAAGTTTCTCCAAAAACACATTGTTTTAAAAAATCTCATCTAGTCTAAAAGTGACCACCCTGGCTCAGACATCACAATCCCAATCAAAGTGAGGTTCAGATGTGCAGCATGTTGCTTGGAGAGGAGGATGCACTGCTGTTTTATTAGGCTAGAATCAAATGTCTCTCTATTTTGTCTTCTATACCAATGATGGGGCCTAAGTGCACCTTTAATTGCCAGCATCGTGCAGTATCCCTTTAAATGGTCGGTTTGTTTTTTTATTGACCTCATGAGGTGCTTGCATTATGCATGAATCAATTATTGATGGATAATATAATCATTGGTGGTAGTGGGTACAAGTAACATTTGTTGTTGTTAATTAATCCTGTACTCCTGTAACCCAATGATGGAAAACAAAGGACATTCAGGTTGTGCATTAGTTCAACAGTACCTTACCTGGGTCAAATGCATTCCCTGTTAGTCATTAATTATTGCCTACCTAATTCTTGATGTGTAAAATGTTTACGCTGCATCTGCTTGCCGAACCATTTGATTGAGGGTTTTCAATCAGTTTTATGGGAATATGCATTTCTGTTGTGTTTTTCGCAATGTAAGTGGGAAGAGGTAATTAGCTGCATTTCCAGTTTTCAGTCATAGCATATTTGGTGTAGTGACACCCACTTGGATTACCACTGCATGACAGAGAGAAAAATATCATTTAGCATCATCTTAAAATATCCTTTATAACCATTATTAGGCCTATGACAGTTTTGGTCTAACAGTAGAGACCTTCCTAATACTATGCTGTTTATACAGTAGATACAGGGCCCTCCAGAATTATGAGCATGCTAGGTAAATGTGAACAATGTAAACAGAAAACTGCCATAGCTGTTTATTTGCTTACACTTAAAAAAATTTGCTAACCGTTAATTAAGTGAAAGTTGTAATATCAATCAAATTTATTTATAATGCCATTTTTACATCAGCAATTGTCACAGTGCTTTTACAAAACACCCAGCCTGAAACCAAAAGGAGCAAACAACAACAAAGTTGAAGCACAGTAGCAAGGCAAAACA
>JACXGI010004831.1:18738-51073 GCA_016801175.1 Esox masquinongy
GGGGGGGGGGGGGGGGGGGGGGGGGGGGGGGGGGGTCGTCAGCAGAGTGGGAGCTGGATAGTTATCATCTTCAGGTATCATCTTGATCTGCAACACAACCAGGAGGACTTTGGACAGGAACAGCAACGAGTCTATTGAGCCTGGTACTCTGGAGGTGTGGACCAAGACCTCATGTCCTCCTAAGTTTAAACAGAGCAAGAGGGAAGGAAAATTTAGAGAGCGCAGTCCTTAGATTTACAAGGATTTACAATGGAGAAGGAGAACTAGCCCTACCCCCCAGCACAATAATATAGCGGTGTAAAACCTTGGGGCTGAAACAGGGCAGTGACACTGTGGCCCTATCCGGGAGAGGCCCGGGACAGGGCCCAACAGGCATGAAGTCAATCCACCCACAATGCCAATCATCAACCAAAGGGACACCAACCAACCATAACCACTATGAATGAGGGGTGAGTATTGCCAGCAGAGTTCACGCCAATTGCTTGAGGGGTGCAACGGAGAGACTACAGCAATCCAGTGACTCCGCCCCCAAATGGCATTGGAGAGGGGGCATCCCAGTGGAGATTAGCCCACTTGGCAAGACAGCAAGGGTGGACAGTATCAAGCCTTTCCATTCACCTTCACACCCCTGGGCCAGACTACACTTAATCATAGACCATGCTGAAGAGATGAGTCTTTAGTAGATACTTGAAAGTTTGCACTGAGTCTGCACATCAAACCTTAATTGACAGATCATTCCACAGTAGTGGAGCTCTATGGGAGAAAGCCCTGTCTCCAGCTGTTTGTTTACAAATTCTAGGTACAATGAGAAGGTCTGCATCTTGCGATCTTAGGTTACGTGTAGGTATGTATGGCTGGATCAATTCAGCGAGGTAAGTAGGAGCAAGTCAATGTTTTGCTTTATTGGTTAACAATAAAACCTTAAAATCAGCCCTAGCCTTAACAGACAGCCAGTGTGGGAGAGGCTAATACTGGAGTAATGTGACCAAATTTTACATTTTAGTTAAGATTCTAGCAACCGTGTTCAGCACTAATTGAAGTTTATTTATTGATTTACCACGGTAACTGGAAAGAAGTGCATTGCAGTAATCTAATTTAGAATTAACAAAAGTATGGATTCATTTTTCTGCATCAGTTTTTGATAAAAAGCTTCTGATTTTTTCAATGTTCTGAAGATGGATATATTGAGATATATCCATATATTGAGATATATCCATATAATATATGTGAGATATATTTTATATGTTCATCAAAGGAGAGATCTTGGTCGAGGGTAACACAGAGGTTTCTCACATTCTTGGGATACGACCATTCAACCGTTGAGGTTCACTGTGTGATCTGCCAACAAACTCTTTATTTCTTGGGTCCTCAAACGAGCATTTCTGTTTTTTCTGAGTTTAAAAGCAAAAAGTTCTCTGTCATCCACATCATAATATCTGAAAAGCATGGTTCCAAAGTAGCTAATTTTGGGGCTTCTCCATGTTTCATTGAAATATACAACTGTGTGTCATCAGCATAACAGTCAAAATTAACTTTGTGGTTCCGGATGACATCACCCAGAGGCAGGATATATAGTGAAAACAATAATGGTCCCAAAACTGAGCCTTGAGGAACACCAAAACATACCGTTGATGTGTCAGAGGACATGCCATCCACACGTTTGAACTGATATTGTTCAGATAAATAAGATTTAAACCAGGTTAGAACGGGTCCATTTAAACCAGTTTAGAACGTAGCCCCATATGGGTTTACAATCTCTCTAAGAGAAGGGATCAATAGTGTCAAAGGCAGCACTAAGGTCGGGGAGCAACAGAACGGATGTGGAACCTTTGTCTGAGGGCATTAGAAAATAATTTATCACCTTCATGTGCAGTCTCAGTGATATGATCAGGTTTGAAACCGGACTGGAGCATTTCATAAATGTTATTTGTCTTCAGGAAGGCATTTAGTTGTTGGGAAACAGATTTTTCTAAGATTTATGAGAGAAACGAGAGGTTCGATATTGGCCTGTAATTGTTTAATATATCTGGATCCAGATTTGATTTTTTTCAGAAGAGGCTTTATTTCCGCTATTTTTAGTGAGTTTGGTACGCATCAAAAAGCATATGGAGTAATTAATTATGTTCAACATCGGCTGACCAAGCACAGGAAGTAGCTCTTTTACTAGTTTTGTTGGAATCGGCTCTAGTTGACCATTTGTGGGTTTGGATCTCATTACTAATTTGGTGAGTGTGTCGAGCGATATAGGATCAAAAATGTAGGATGTCCCCATTGATACCAGGTCAGGGAACTTCTGTGCATTTTCAGGACAACTGAGTTTTTGAGGACTATACCTATTTAAGGAGGAGTCAGTTGTTTGTTTTCTAATGGTGATGAACTTTTCATCAAAGATGTTCATGTATTCATTAATGCTGAAGTAAAGACCCACTTCACTTGTTGAGCATTGCTTTGCAGCTGTATCAAAGAGAAATTTTGGATTATTTTTATTCACCTCAATCAGGTTGGAGAAATAAGCTGATCGAGCAGCTTATTTAATACAAAAGATATTGTCATCAAGACATGTTTTTTCAAACACATGGAAGCTATAATTATTGGCAGTCCTGCATTTAGCACTTAGTTCACCCTCCCTTTGCCAAAATAACAGCTCTGCGTCGTCTCTTATAATGTTTGATGTGGTGAAATAACAAATAGAAAGGGATAAAAAAAACTCTCCAGATCCTTCAGAGTTTTTGGTCTTCTCTTGTGAACTCTCCTCTTCAGCTCACCCCACAGATTTTTAATAGGATTTAGGTCCAGGGACTTTGTCCCTTGTAAATGCTTGATCCTTTGGTCAAGTACGCTGCAGATCGTTGTCCTGCTGGATGACCCATTTTAGTTTCCTGGCAGAAACAGAATGGTTGTGGCCTAAAATCTCCTGGTACTTGATGGAGTCCATGTTGCCATGTTTCCTAACAAGGTTTCCAGAGCCTTTGGAAGTAAAACAGCCCCACAACATCACATCTAACACCATACTTCACAGTGGGCATTAGGTTATTTTCTGCAATACCATAGCTCTTTTAACACCAAACTGACCTCTGGTGTTTGTTGCCCAAAAGCTCATATTCCGTCTCCTCATACAATAGAACTTTGCTTGAAGTTCCAATGACATTTAACAAACTCTAGGCACTCTCATTTGCGTTTTGGTAACAGCAAATGCTTACGACCATTTAGCACACAGCCTAAACTAAACTAATGTGACATGGTGGTGAAGCGGTCATTTTTATGTTTGAATGGTGTGTGAAGGGAATCGCAGAAACAAAGCTGATAGATTTGTTTCTTGCAATGGACTTTGTCATTGTTACTGAATTTTATCAGCTTCGGGTTAGTAGGAATGGAGCAGTAATGCGGCAGCAGCATTCTATACACACTACGCTTCACAAGCTGTGTCTTTGCAGGATGCTCACTGGGGTGAACCAAACACAGCATAGCTTTTTGACATTCATGGACTGGGAAGGTTAAAAATCAACACTCAACATTATTAGCTGTATGGAGAAGCTCTTTACCGGCAGCAATTATTGTTCCCTATGCTTGGTTTCAAAAAGAATATTTAAAGCATTTGTGCAAACATGGATTTATGCCCAGAATATATTAAAGTTAACACTGTGCTTGGTTATCCACCAGTAGAACATTTGCCAAGCTAAGCCAAAAAGGCTTACATAGTTAGGTAACCACACCGATCAGCCATAACATTATGACCACTGACAGGTGAAGTGAATAACACTGATAACCCCAATATCATGGCACCTGTCAGTGGGTGGGATATATTAGGCCGCAAGTGAACATTCTGTCCTCAAAGTTGATGTGTTAGAGCAGGACAAATGGGCAAGCATAAGGATCTGAGCGACTTTGACAAGGTCCAAATTGTGATGGCTAGGCGACTGGGTCAGAGCATCTACAAAACTGCAGCCCTTGTGGGGTGTTCCCGGTCTGTAGTGGTCAGTACATATCAAAAGTGGTCCAAGGAAGGAAAAGCAGTGAACCGGCAACAGGGTCATGGGCGGCCAAGGCTCATGGATGCATGTGGGGAGTGAAGGCTGGCCCGTGTGGTCTGATCCAACAGACGAGCTACTGTAGCTCAAATTGCTGAAAAAGTTAATGCTGGTACTGATAGAAAGGTGTCAGAACACACAGTGCATCGCAGTTTGTTGTGTATGGGGCTGCGTTGCCACAGACCTGTCAGGGTGCCCATGCTGACCCCTGTCCACTGCTGAAAGCGCCTACAAATGGGCATGTGAGCATCAGAACTGGACCACGGAGCAATGGAAGAAGGTGGCCTGGTCTGATGAATCACGTTTTCTTTTACATCACGTGGATGGCTGGGTGCGTGTGTGTCGCTTACCTGAACACATGGCACCAGGATGCACTATGGGAAGATGGCAAGCCGGCAGAGGCAGTGTGATGCTTTGGGCAATGTTCTGCTGGGAAACCTTGGGTCCTGCCATTCATATGGATGTTACTTTGACACGCACCACCAACTTCAGCATTGTTGCAGACCATGTGCACCCTTTCATGGCAATGGTATTCCCTGATGGCATTGGCCTCTTTCAGCAGGATAATGCGCCCTGCCACAAAGCAAAAATGGTTCAGGAATGGTTTGAGTAAAACACAACAACGAGTTCAAGGTGTTGACTTGGCCTCCAAATTCCCCAGATCTCAATCCAATCGAGCATCTGTGGGATGTGCTGGACAAACCATGGAGGCCCCACCTCGCAACTTACAGGACTTAAAGGATCTGCTGCTAACGTCTTGGTGCCAGATGCCACAGCACACCTTCAGAGGTCTAGTGGAGTCCATGCCTTGACGGGTCAGGGCTATTCTGACAGCAAAAGGGGGACCTACACAATATTAGGAAGGTGGTCATTATGTTATGGCTGATCGGTGTATAGTTAAACTCAAGTAACTCTAAAACTGTTTCGTAATACATGTTTCATTCATGCACAGAATATATTAATAGCAATTAAGTCAATCCTTTGTTAGCCACTGTGGTATAGTAGAGCTTTCTGTGAAAGTAACAAGGCTCTAAACATCACATTAAAATGTATGTTAGCTGACACAAGCCTCATTTGGACGCTGGTTAATGAACTTCTCAGATTTTACGTTAACCACAATGTCTGTATAACACATGCATACCGCCAACATTGTATATGGAATTCTTAACAATATGGAAACAATACCGCAGCAAATTTGCAGTTACTCTCTGAAAACATAAGAAGGCATATACAATATGACTAGGCTGTTGACTGTAAATCATTCAAACAAGCTCTTAGCTAACACTAATAACATCTCCATTTTATAATCATTACCTCAGCTTGGATCAGATTTTTTTTTAAATGGTGAGCATATCGTTAGGGTCAGTGATTCATTCTTGAGATAAGCTGAAAGTTTCAGTTAAGCAGAGTTGCTTGGATTAATTTTTAACTTATCTTCTCCTAAATTGTCTCGGTATTTTGCTTCTGTTATCTCGGTCCATCCTCGACACTCTTCACCACTTCTCATCTCTCTCTCCCTCGGTCTCTCTGTCTCTGCCTTTATCCTTCCTAAAATATTGCTGAAGTATCAGGTAAACAGTCATCTCTGCTTTTAGGCTGAAACTGTTTATCTGCTCCTGATGACTCGGTCCGATGAGTATTAGTCATCAATCAACTCCTCTGCCCCAGCCAGAGTAATGTGCTCTGATGATTCTGCTGCTGTCATTTTGACAGTGAGGCAATGGCTAATCACATTTAAGCAGACAGAGAGGAGACAGATGAGTTCCCCTTCTGCTAGCATAACCCCCACCTTTCTTTGTATCTGCCATTAATCTCAATGTCACTGGAGCGCTCTAAGTTTATTTTAAAGCCTGTAAACACACTCCAATGATGTTCCCTCATCTGACTATGCATGTGTGTGTGTGTATATATATATATATATATATATAATATATATATATATATTACATACACACTGTATGTGTGTCTGTATGTGTGTGTATATACACACACACATACATATACATGCACATACCTAAGATAATTTATGCTTAAACACCTAGATGATATACGCAACCCCAACACCCAACTCAAGTCCCTTTTATCTCCATTCCTCAAGATTCCAGAGATTTAACCATCTTTCCCCATACACTACCATTTTTTTTCATTTTCCACTGCAATATATCTCTCTGTCTTGCTGTGAGGCTTTACTTGATATTTGAACATTTCCAGTTGTATCATCTCTTCAAATGTAACCTTAAAGATTAATGTTTTTCCCAAGAAAATAATCATATTATCCATTGATTGGCCAGGATTTTGTAGATCACCAATCAGCATGGGCTGCTTTTTAGTAAAAATGTAGTTATTTTATCTGCTACTAGTTATCACATTAGCATAATCGCTAACATACAGTTGCCTTTTTACATTACAGGGCCCGGTTTTCCATACAACTAAGATGATCGTAATATGCACGTAAGTGCCTCGTTATTTTATCCGTGCGTTTCCCGAAAGCATCGTTACTTAAGTGGCACGTAACATCGCAATTTAAATAACGAGCGCTCCGGAACACTCGTTAGTACATCTTAACCGATTTTAATAGGCATTTTGCTGGTTTTGTGAAACAGCGCCCACCTCAACAAGCGAGGAGTGATCGCAAACAGTTAATATCAAGGCAATAGAACGAATTAAACTTATAAAAACAGTTTTTATTTAGATACGTTTATTTTGACAAATTCGATAATAAGTGCGTGACTGGTTGTAAATGTAATTGAATCCAGTTGGTCAACTGAGGATAAAGAAAAACGTACGTAAAACAAGAAATAAGCTAATTAAGAAAAAGTGTTCAAAATTAACCGTTCACGAGTCTGTAACCCCGCATCGTACTGGTACTATATTTGATGGATATGTGCTGGTGACTACCTCGTCAAGAAGAACACTAGTTTCTTCAGCTCAGAATGCATGTTTTCTCTTGCGTTCCATTTGTATTCCAAAGAATTAGAATATATTTTTCCAACAATGCTTTATATTCCCAGTTAATCAATCATGTGTTGCTATGTGATTTAAGTAACATACCGGAGAAACTGATAATTGGATGTCACGTGATCGATTTCCGGAGATATGATTTTGATTGGCTGAAGTCCACCCCATTGGTTGCAAATAACAGTTTCGTCCACCATAAATTTCACTACTTCTTCGAGTTTTACATTTTCTTACTGATGCCTAGTAGTAGGTGAATACATCGCCAGCGGTATTATATGCTTCTGATAAGTAAGCAAGTTCTATCGAAATGCAGTAGGCTATATTTCAGAACGTATTCATGACATAATTCCATTCCAAGCCCCAAAGATGGCCTAATTCCATTCCAAACGGTCGTAACGTGGTACCTACCATGCACTTTATAAAGAGCGACCTAACGTGGTGGTTTGGGAAACAGGCGTAGGTCCGTTGTAACAAAGTCCATCTTACGGCTACGTGTATCGTTAAACCATCGTAAGTGCTACGTTATCGGGACGTTAGTTTGATACAGTGTACAACATTTGTGCAGAAAATTATAAATGAGATAAACGCCTGATTATTAAAATAGTTTATGCAATTTAACTTCCTAGTAAAACTTTTATTTCGGAAAAGTTTCTTCCAAAAACGTGCACTGTCACTGATGATCGTGGATGTCTGTATAGTCACCTATAAGAAAAGACATTGCTCTAGTTGATGATTCCTTGGGTTGGTCGAAAAGCAAAATAAAAATGATGTCTGACGTTTCCTTATCTACTATGAACATATTAAGTATGCTTATCACCTGACTTGTGACTAGAATGGACTTAGGGCAGAAAGACCTTGTTAATTTTACCTGGAGCTGGATAACCAGATAACCCTCTCTTAGCTTATCTGGTGGTACATGTCAATGTAAATTGACGTTAAGTCAAAGATTCTGTTAAATAAGACACATCTTCTCTCTCCTTTAATCTCTAAATTGTAGAATGAAAAGGCCGAAAGTGAAAGGCAAACAAACAGGAAATTTTCCAGGGTCACTTTCAAAAAGTAGGTAGAAACTAAGAATCGATGTGCATAACAATAAACACATTTCAGACTTTTATCGTTCTATCATTCAATAGCTGTTGTATTTATTTCCTTTTATTTCCCAGACCTAGTGTTTACTTTTCTTTAATACAGCTTCTTTACTCATCAATCAATGCAATACAGCTAATGCCGTGTCATCATTACACACTTGTTAAGGTTTAGGGGTAGTGGTTAGATGATTCTTCCCATGATTAGATGTTACATACTTAAGCAATAAAGCATAAGGGGTGTGGTATACGCATATTACATTGTGGTTAAGAGCTGTTTATAGGCCCAGTGCACCACAAAGTGCCTGGATACACTTAGATGTGGTATATTGGCAATAAACCACAAACTGCTGAGATGCCGTATTACCCTTATTAACTGGTTACCAATCCAGCTAGAAAAGTGAAAATGTACAGTACTGGTCAAAAGTTTTAGAAGACCTTAATTTTTCACCTCAAAGTTTTTATTGCAACTCACACAGTTTAATGTCTTGATGTACTCTGAAATTAAAGCATAGAACAAATAAACAATTGGAGTCAAAAAATAAATCATGTAATTGTTTTGTTCTAAATATTTGACACATCACAAAGTAGCCACCTTTTGCAGACATCACAACCAAACACACTTGCAGCATACTTTCTTCAATGGAAATCAAATATAGTTTGGAAAGTTCTTCCAACGCTGTTGCAGAAGTTCCCGCAAGTACAGATGAGCTCATAAATTTGCATACCTTTTCAGAAATTGTGAAATTTTTTCATTGATTTTGAAAATATGGCTGATCATGCACTTTTTATTTAAGGATGGTGATCATATGAAGCCATTTATTATCACATAGTTGTTTGGCTCCTTTTTAAATCATAATGATAACAGAAATTGCAATGAGTGTCTGTATATAAATAGTCAATGGTTTGTTAGCTCTCACGTGGATGCACTGAACAGGCTAGATACTGAGCCATGGAAAAGTACTGTGCAATCACTTATTAAGAAGTGGAAAATTTGGGGATCTCTTGATACCAAGCCAAGGTCAGGTAGACCAAGAAAGATTTCAGCCAAAACTGCCAGAAGAATTGTTCAGGATACAAAGAAAAACCCACAGGTAACCTCAGGAGAAATACAGGCTGCTCTGGAAAAAGACGGTGTAGTTTCTTCAAGGAGCACAATACGACGATACTTGAACAAAAATGAGCTGCATGGTCGAGTTGCCAGAAAGAAGCCTTTATTGTGCCAATGCCACAAAAAAGCCCGGGTACAATATGCCCAACAACACCTTGACACGCCTCACAGCTTCTGGCACAGTGTAATTTGGAGTGACGAGATCAAAATAGAGCTTTATGGTCACAACCATAAGCGCTATGTTTGGAGAGGGGTCAACAAGGCCTATAGTGAACAGAATACCATCCCCACTGTGAAGCATGGTGGTGGGTCACTGATGTTTTTGGGGGTGTGTGAGCTCTAAAGGAACGGGGAATCTTGTGAAAATTGATGGCAAGATGAATGCAGCATGTTATCAGAAAATACTGGCAGACAATTTGCATTCTTCTGCACATGGGACGCTCTTGGACTTTCCAGCACGACAATGACCCTAAGCACAAGGCCAAGTTGACCCTCCAGTGGTTACAACCGAAAAAGGTGAAGGTTCTGGAGCGGCCATCACAGTCTCCTGACCTTAATATCCTCGAGCCACTCTGGGGAGATTTCAAACGTGCGGTTCA
The DNA here is from genome assembly GCA_016801175.1 of Esox masquinongy. Lineage (NCBI taxonomy): Eukaryota > Metazoa > Chordata > Actinopteri > Esociformes > Esocidae > Esox > Esox masquinongy. Next base: position 28,520 of record JACXGI010004831.1, read on the forward strand.
TGCAAGACGACCAAAGACTTTGCATGACCTAGAGACATTTTGCCAAGTCGAATGGGCAGCTATACTACCTGCAAGAATTCGGGGCCTCATAGACAACTATTACAAAATACTGCACGCTGTCATCTTGCTAAAGGGGGCAATACACAGTATTAAGAACTAAGGGTATGCAGACTTTTGAACAGGGGTCAGTCCATTTTTTTCTTTGTTTCCATGTTTTGTTTTATGATTGTGCCACTCTGTTATGACCTACAGTTGAATGTGAATCCCATAAGAAATAAAAGACATGTGTTTTGCCTGCTCACTCATGTTTTCTTTACATATGTTACCATTTCTCCAAGGGTATGCAAACTTTTGAGCATAACTGTATGTTGCACTTGTGGGTTGCTTTTGTTTTCACGCTTCTGCGCAGGTCTTCCCAAACCAGCCTGATAGGGTTTATGTGATGAGACTGTGCTGGCAATTCCATGATTTGAAGCCTACCATCTTGTTTTCTTCTTCTAAAGTATTTCTGACATAGCCTTGAGGTATGTTATCTTGTTGTAGGATGAATTTCTGACCAACTAGGCGTGCACCAGAGGGTATTGCATGGCACTGCAAAAGTCTGTGGTAGCCGTTTTGGTTCAGGCTACCATTCACTTTATGCAAGTCACCGAATCTGGATCCAACAAAAGAGCGCCAGACCATCATGCTTCTTCCTCCCTGTTTGACAGTTGGTGTAACAACCTGATGAACTAGCCTTTTGCTTACTCAATGGTGTTCAACAACCCTGCGTGGTGAACCGAAGATTTCATCGGTCCATAATATCTTCTTCCTGTTTTCAGTAGTCCACTGGCACTACTTCAAGGCCCAGGCCCACCTCATCATTTCTTGTTTTTACCATTTATATAGGCTTTCTTTCTGCCACTCGACCTGTCAAACCTGCAGCTCTAAGTCTTCTCTTCATAGTTGAAACTGAGACTTGCTTACTTCGAATAGTGTTAAGCTATGCTTGAAGCTGTTGTCCTGTGAACCGCCTGTCACGCAAGCTGTTGACGCTCAGAAACTTGTCTTCTGATTCTGTTGTGGCTTTTGGTCCTGCCAGACCTCTTCCTGTCAGTTTCTTTCCTCCAGTTTCCAATTGCGTTTTGATGGTGTAGGAAACTGTACGGACTGACACCTTGGCTTTTTTTTAAGGGTTATAATGGTCTGTCTGTCTTCTTTGTTGATTGCCTTTTTTCATAACTCTGAAATGTACATTATTTTTCAGTTTTTAGTAACCTAAACATTTTTTAACCTCTAGCTGTTTACCGCTTACCTTTGTACAATTTCAGGTTATTCACTGGACTCTAACTGCTTGAATCAGCTTTCAGAATATGCATAATTTAACTGATTGTCATCTAGTTCCTTTCCGTTCTCCATATAATAGAAATTGTTGCCAGAGCCAGGCATTGACCTCTTCAGTGGCACTTAATATCAGGTTAATATTTGACTAAAAACACTGCAACTACCTTAATCACATCACTGTCGTTATGACATTGCAAGTTGTACTTCAGAAACATGGTGGGTAGAGGAAGTCTTCCTCTCTCCACAGACACAATATTTAGTCCTGATCCTACAGACTTAATATTTAGGCTCAGGATCTCTTCAAAGTTTATGTATCCCCACCCTGTCCTGTACAATTCCCCGGCCATCCCTCTTAGAACTTGACCCCGTGCCAGCCCCATATCCAACTCCAAATTGCAAAGAAACCCTGTTTTGACTAGACAGTCTGCACATGCAAATTCCCCGCCGCTCTCCAGCTCTAGAAGACTTCCTGTACCGAATAAACCAGGTTTTCCTCTGGGGTCCTTGACATCCATTTGTGAATAGGGAAAGGGGGAACAGCAGCTACAGTGTATACAGTCATGTGAAAAAATGCACCCCCTGGAAAGTCTTTTTTGGGGGAGGGGTATTTGGACATATGGATATGTAATTTTTACTTCGCTATTGACAGATGAATGTAACTTAATTTAACAAATGACACTGAAAGACTTTACTTTTTCATAATTTATTTTATCAAACAACACAGCACAAATGCAATTGCATACAGTGGAAAAACAGAATGCAAAAACACCCCGGCTATAAAAGCTGACTGAAAAAACAATGTAGCCATTTCTTTTAAATGTCAATCGGTCTCTTACTTAGACTGAGAGGAATTTTTGCTCACGCTTCTTGGCAGTCTACCTTCACCAGTGTCATGGTCGAAGGCTTTCTTGCATGCCCAGCCTGCTTCATGTCCTCCCATCATAGCAATTTTATAGGATTTAAATCTGAGCAAAATCCAGATGCCATTCCATAACCTCCCATTTCTTATTTTTGAGACATTCTGTTGTTGCTTTGCTTGTGTGTTTTAGGTCATTGTCCTGTTACAAGATTTATGTTTAGCATCAGCCTTTTGATGCAGCAAATCAGCCCCAAACCATAATGCCACCACCTCCATGCTTTTCTGCTGGTATGATTTTTATTTTCTGTTTAATTTAATTAAACAAGGGCTGCAGTTTTGGAGATGCTCTGACACACCTGTCCAGTCATCTCAATTTGGCCCTTGTCAAAGTCGCTCAGATCCTTAAGCTTGCCCATTTTTGCTGCTTCTAACACATCAACTTTGAAGACAGAATGTTCACTTGCTGCCTAATATATCCCACCAATGGACAGGTGCCATTTTAATGAGATTATCAGTGTTATTCACTTCACCTGTCAGTGGTCATAATGTTATGGCTGATCAGTGTATATATATAAATGTACACACACATATATTTACTGCATATATTTGCATTCTGCTCTTGTTTAAGTTCTAGTTGTGAAAATCAGATTGTAAATTGAAAATCAAATTGTAAGTGAGAAGAGGCCTGATTCAAATGAAAACTTTGCAATCTCAAAACCCTTTCCCCGTTTAATCTCATTCATGAAATTCAGTACCATTCTCTTTAATAGATCCCTCTTTGAACAAAGAACACATTTGCTTAGAAACTCTTAGGTCTACCATAATGGATTTTCCAGCATTTAGTGTTTTGTGAAAATATTTTAAAATGCTGTATTCTGGCACAAATTGCAGATCTTGACATAAACTAAAGATGTGGCTTTCATAGAAAAAGTTTGCTCCAAATAATACTTGTCTGCATAAAACTGCTGCTTTTTGGTCTAGGACATAAATACACAGGAAACACAATGGATAAAGGTAAGGATATTAGTACACAGGTTCCAAAGACTTGTTTTTCCAAATATTTGACATCAAGACAGGACTCAACATACTCAAGGACCTTAATGTCAAACACAAGGTGGCGCTGTAATGGGCACATGTTTTTTTCAGTGATGTTTGAAAGTGATGACACATGGCACACATGCTCAGGGATATCTGGCTAACCCATACGATATCTCAGATATCATAAGTACAATTTAGAAAATCCTTCATTGTGGTTGATGTGTCATACATATCAGTTGCCTTGTACACACAGAAAACTGTCTCTGTTTATGATGACCGTGGTGTTGCCTGCTTCTGCATGCAGCTCTGTTGAGGTTGTGGAGAGACTGCTGTACATTGGATATAAAAAGTCTACCCACCTCTGTTAAAATGCCAGGTTCTTGTGATGTAAAAGAATGAGACAAAGATAAATCATGTCAGAACTTTTTCCACCTTTAATGTGACCGATAACGTGAACAATTCAATTGAAAAACAAACTGAAATCTTTGAGGGGGAAAAATAAAAAATAAAATACTCACAATAACCTGGTTGCATAAGTGTGCTCACCCTTAAACTAATATTTTGTTGAAGCACCTTTTGATTTTATTACAGCACTCAGTCTTTTTGGGTAGGAGTCTATTAGCATGGTACATCTTGCCATGCTAATAGTATTGAGAAATTTTGCCTAACTAGCTATGGCAACGGCACAAGTACTGTATTGAAAATGCAGCAAATGCCATCGCATTAAATGAGTAGTTAAACAAATAGCCTAGTTCAATGTTTTGACACAGGCGGCATCTTCAAATTGGTAATAAGAGTAACATAAAAAGCATTGAACTTTAACTCGATTTTTATTCAGCTTAATAGCACATTATGTAGGCTATGATCTCTATTTTTATTTTTAAGTGAGATTATCTAAACTGTTTACAGCACGTTTGAATCACGAATCATAACCGTAATTGCAATATTTGTCAAAGAAATCGCAATTAAATTCTTTATTCAAACCGTGCAGCCCTAGTACAAACCAATCTTTTCTCTCTAGCACCACCCCGACCTTGTATCCACCCTGCCACACTCTCAACACGGAGGCCCCCCCCCCCCCCACACACACACACACCCCTTGGCTGTTAGACAGCTGCAGGACACAAACAGGAACCCTCTTAGCCACGGAGTGAATGGGTCATTGTCAACTATCACACGGGCCGGGTGTTATGAACGTCTGGTCTGTCATGTCCAACTGAGGGGAGACACAGGCAGTCCTGCAGTGCAGTGAGAGCGCTGGGTTGGCAAAGCTGCCTTCAGGTTACAGAGGGCCAAAAAGCAAGTGTGTCTTTGTGCTTGAATGTGTCTTTTTGGGACAGAGAAACCAGCACGAAACTCGGACAGGAAAACGAAGAATCCTCTGTTTGTACAGAGGTCACCTGAAGGGACAAACAGCAGGGGGAAATGGTTAGACAGTAGACATGACAGGAAACATTTACAAGTCTACTGTCTACAGGACACTTCACTTGGCTCTATTTAATGACCTGAAAATACTCATCATAACATGGGACACTTCTATTTGTGGGGTTTAGCAGTTTTGCCTGTATCAGGGTTTTTCATTAGAACATAAGATTTAGGGTATGGTAACTTGTAGTTTCTGTCTGTGCTCATGTTTTCTCTGCTACTAAGTGTAGTCTAGGCCTGACCTTAACTGTTAACTGACATACATGAATATCTATGAATATTAATTGCAGGCTTTTGTTTTCCTCTTAGGAGGACAGTTTATCTGAAGTTACAGTGAAATTAATATTTATGGTGTGCTTTTTCACCTGTGTTACATGCTGTGACACTGAGCATGCAGCCGTAACTTCTGTTTACTCTTCCATCTGGTCCAACCTCCTGCACCTCTCTACCCTGTCCAAGAACGAAACATTGTACATCTACAGTATAACTGTCAGGTCTTCAATTGTTAGCTTCGAGTTTGTATGACTGCAGCAGGTTTTTATCAATTTAAAGGTAATAATGTTTGTGGAAGCAGCATACTTCACAAACAACTACATAGGCAGAGATGCCTATATAAAGTTGTGCTCATAAGTTTGTATACCCAGGCAGGAATTGTGACATTTTGGCATTGATTTGGAAAATGTGACTGATCATGCAGAAAACTGTGTTTTTTTTATGGATAGTGATCATGCGAAGCCATTTATTATCACATAGTTGTTTGGCTCCTTTTTAAATCATAATGATAACAGAAATCACCCAAATGGCCCTGTTCAAAAGTTTACATAACCTTAAATGTTTGGCCTTGTTACAGACACACAAGGTGACACACACAGGTTAAAATGGCAATTAAAGGTTCATTTCCCTCACCTGTGGCTTTTTAAATTGCAATTTGTGTCTGTGCATAAATAGTCAATGAGTTTGTTAGCTCACACATGGATGCACTGAGCAGGCTAGATACTGAGCCATGGGGAGCAGAAAAGAACTGTCAAAAGAACTGCGTAACAAGGTAATGGAACTTTATAAAGATGGAAAAGGATTTAAAAAGACATCCAAAGCCTTGCAAATGCCAGTCAGTACTGTTCAATCACTTATTACAAAGTGGAAAATTCAGGGATCTCTTGATACCAAGCCAAGGTCAGGTAGACCAAGAAAACTGCCAGAAGAATTGTTTGGGATACATAGAAAAACCCACATGTAACCTCAGAGGAAATACAGGCTGCTCTGGAAAAAGACAGTGTGGTTGTTTCAAGGAGCACAATACAACAATACTTGAACAAAAATGAGATGAATGGTCGAGTTGCCAGAAAGAAGCCTTTACTTCGCCAATGCCACAAAAAAGCCCGGTTACAATATGCCTGACAACACCTTGACACGCCTCACAGCTTCTGGCACACTGTAATTTGGAGTGACGAGACCAAAATAGAGCTTTATGGTCACAACCATAAGTGCTATGTTTGGAGAGGGGTCAACAAGGCCTATAGTGAACAGAATACCATCCCCACTGTGAAGCATAGTGGTGGCTCACTGATGTTTTGGGGGTGTGTGAGCTCTGAAGGCACGGGGAATCTTGTGAAAATTGATGGCAAGATGAATGCAGCATGTTATCAGAAAATACTGGCAGACTATTTGCATTCTTCTACATGAAAGCTGCACATGGGACGCTCTTGGACTTTCCAGCATGACAATGACCCTAAGCACAAGGCCAAGTTGACTCTCCAGTGGTTACAGCAGAAAAAGGTGAAGGTTCTGGAGCGGCCATCACAGTCTCCTGACTTTAATATCATCGAGCCACTCTGGGGAGATTTCAAACGTGCGGTTCATGCAAGACGACCAAAGACTTTGCATGACCTAGAGACATTTTGCCAAGTCGAATGGGCAGCTATACTACCTGCAAGAATTCGGGGCCTCATAGACAACTATTACAAAATACTGCACGCTGTCATCTTGCTAAAGGGGGCAATACACAGTATTGAGAACTAAGGGTATGCAGACTTTTGAACAGGGGTCAGTTCATTTTTTTCTTTGTTGCCATGTTTCGTTTTACGATTGTGCCATTCTGTTATGACCTACAGTTGAATGTGAATCCCATAAGAAAGAAAAGATATGTGTTTTGCCTGCTCACTCATGTTTTCTTTACAAATGGTACATATATTACCAATTCTCCAAGGGTATGCAAACCTTTGAGCACAACTGTATAATAAGAATACTTATACAAAGCAGCATATGTCAGTTGAATATTCAAGTTCTTCCAAATAAGAGAAAATGCTGTGGTGCTTCTGTTTTACAGTAATGTATTCATCTAAGAGTAGCCTTTTCCCTGCATGCAGAGAATATAAAGATTATATGCACAGCGTGTGACCTGCAGATGCGCAGAAGCTTCAGGAAGCTCCAGATCGTATATTTCGGTAGATTAAAGATCCAGAAAAGGTCTGTATCTGCAGCCAAATGTTCTGCCCCCTGGCCCTGCCCCTATTTTTCACATACGTATATCAGCAAAACATTGGTCCAAAGTGAATTGATTTCTGGGCCATGGAGTGGAGGCTTTACAAAGGGTCTGGGGGTGTTGGAAGCAAATCTGATTGTGGTTGATCAAGTGTAAATTGCCCCCAGGCATGTGTGCGCTTGAGGTCAGCAAGGCAGACAGATAGATTGGTGTTTACGGGACAGTCTGTTCTGGTGTGCATGAGAACAGCCTGAGTTGTGGAAGTCACACTCTACTCTAACACCCAGGCAGCGGGTGCACATGTAACCTGCAATACCCACTGGCCCCCCACAACCCTTCTCATGTAGTCTATGTGCCAGGCAGGGGCTTTTCCCTGGCCTCTACTGCCCTACTTTCCCCTTACATCTTATACCACTCTCTGTCCACCTTTCAGAGGACACATTCTGGCACCCGGTCGATACATTCTTACATCTTCCGACTTGGAGATCAACCAGTAGACACTGTAAACACACACTTTGTTTTAACCCTAACCCTATATCTTTGTGGGCACTCCAAACCTAAACCTTTCAAATCCTTTTATTCCTAATCCCTAAAAGGAAACCTAACTTTGAACCCCAAAACCTAACCGTAGCCTACTCCTAACCCTAACTGTGACCGAATTGTACATTTTACCCCAAAAAACTAACCCCATAATGAGAAATTATGTTTGTGACCAAAAAGACATTGAGTTACGCATTTATGTGTTTACACATGTCCAAGTTAATGCTTGAACCTTAATTCTTAGCAGGCTTAATGTGGAACTGGAATGGGACGGTCGGGCACAGCAGCTCACAGCAGCTCACAGCAAAGACTTAGCAGAGATCCAGTCAGAACAGCTCTAATAATAGCTGTGGTTTGTGTTGAAGCGGATGTTGGGTTGGATGTGCTATGCTGGGCTCCACAGGAGGGCTAACCTCTAGGGTTTAGTTCAAACTTGCTGAATGTTGCCTTGTAAACACCAAACGTAGCCCTACCAGTAATGGGGCAAGAGGTGAAGAGTTTATCCTAGATTCTCTGAGATGTCCTGCTTAGAGCAGACTCATCTGGAACTGACATGTAAAAGTGCAGTCATCAAGGAATATGAAAAAAGGCTCAACAATTTCTTTTAGTATTTTAATTGGTATTACTTCTCATGAAACCCAGACAAAAAATACCATGGTTTTCATTACATTTCATGGCAACGTCCCCAATAAAAATAAAAAAAATAAAAATTTACCGCTTGTAAATAAAAAAAATTATCTAATTGTCACCGCTAGATCTGCACATCCCTGTGTGCATTTAAAACTCCCTGAAGCCATTGCCTTTAGTGCTTAATTCGTAATTTGTACTAAGCAAACATTTAGAATTGTTTTACGATGGAGATACAATGAATTATATAGAAATTTTAGGTTTAATATCAGGACCTATGTAGGTATCCCAGAACATTAGTGAAATTGGCCATTTCTGCTATAGCACAAAACAAACAAACTTGTAAACACATACATAACATACATTTACAGATAATCCCCAAATAGTTTTGTTTTGCCATTCATATATATAAAGAAACAAAAAACCTAAGTAATGGGCTTCCATGTCCATTTAAATTTTCTCACGCAACGGGTACTCAGTTTACTTAATGAACCTAAAGACTGCATTTTTTAAATTGTACTGTAGCTAAAAATCAACAGTCTAAGTATTTTTTTTGAGGCAGGACCTCTTTCAAAGTAAACCACCGACAACTTGTCTTTAAGGATAAGTATGTCCTCAACAATAAAAATTCAACACAGATTAATTACATTGATTTAGTTTAGTTTGAGCATTGCATAATGCAGTTGTGCTCAAAAGTTTGCATACCCTTGAAGAATTGGTAATATACAGTGGATATAAAATGTCTACACACCCCTGTTAAAATGCCAGGTTTTTGTGATGTAAAAGAATGAGACAAAGATAAATCATGTCAGAACTTTTTCCACTTTTATTGTGACCTATAATGTGAACAATTCAATTGAAAAACAAACTGAAATCTTCGAGGGGGAAAAATGAAAAGTAAAAACCTTACAATAACCTGGTTACATAAGTTTGCACACCCTCTTATAACTGGGGATGTGGCTGTGTTCAGAATTAACCAATCACATTCAAACTCATGTTAAAGAGAAGTTATTACACACCTGCCATCATTTAAAGTGACTCTGATTAATCACAAATAAAGTTTAGCTGTTCTAATAGGATTTTCCTGACATTTTCTTAGTTGCATCTCAGAGCAAAAGCCATGGTCCACAGAGAGCTTCCAAAGCATCAGAGGGATATCATTGTTGAAAGATATCAGTCAGGAGAAGGGTACAAAATAATTTCCAAAGCATTAGATATACCATGGAACACAGTGAAGACAGTCATCATCAAGTGAGAAAATATGGCACAACGGAGACATTACCAAGAACTGGACATCCCTCCAAAATTGATGAAAAGACGAGAAGAAAACTGGTCAGGGAGGCTTCCAAGAGGCCTACAGCAACATTAAAGGAACTGCAGGAATTTCTGGCAAATACTGGCTGTGTGCTACATGTGACAACAATCTCCCATATTCTTCATATAAATGGGCTATGGGGTAGGGTGGCAAGACGGAAGCCTTTTCTTACAAAGAAAAACATCCAAGCCTGGCTGAAGTTTGCAAAAACAAACATCAAGTCTCCCAAAAGCACGTGGGAAAATGTGTTATGGCCTGATGAAACCAAGGTTGAACTTTTTGGCCATAATTCCAAAAGGTATGTTTGGCGCAAAAACAACGCTGCACATCATCCAAAGAACACCATACCCACAGTGAAGCATGGTGGTGGCAGCATCATGCTTTGGTGCTGTTTTTCTTCAAATGGAACCGGGGCCTTAGTCAGGGTGGAGGGAATTATGAACAGTTCCAAATACCTGGCAATTTTGGCACAAAACCTTCAGGTGTCCGTTAGAAAGCTAAAGATGAAGAGGAAGTTCACCTTTCAGCACGACAATGACCCAAAGCACACATCCAAATCCACAAAAGCATGGCTTCACCAGAAGAAGATTAACGTTTTGGAATGGCCCAGCCGGAGCCCAGACCTGAATCCAATTGAACATCTGTGGGGTGATCTGAAGAGGGCTGTGCACAGGAGATGTCCTCGTAATCCCACAGATTTGGAGCGCTTTTGCAAAGAAGAGTGGGCAAATATTGCCACGTCAAGATGTGCCATGCTATTAGACTCCTACCCAAAAAGACTGAGTGCTGTAATAAAATCAAAAGGTGCTTCAACAAAGTATTAGTTTAAGGTTGTGCACATTCAGGCCAGCTGACAGTCTTGCCTGGGCCCGGGACGAGATAATATTAGATGGGCCCTTTAATGTCAACCAAATGTTAGTTCTGGGCCCCCCCCTACCCTGGGCCCGGGACAACAGACACATTTGTCCCCCCCAATCGGCGGGCCTGTGTACACTTATGCAACCAGGTTATTGTGAGGTTTTTTTTTTTTCCTCTCAAAGATTTCAGTTTGTTTTTCAATAGAATTGTTCACGTTATAGGCCACATTAAAGGTGGAAAAAGTTCTGACATGATTTATCTTTGTCTCATTCTTTTACATCACAAGAACCTGGCATTTTAACAGGGGTGTGTAGACTTTTTATATCCACTGTATGTACCATTTGTAAAGAAAACATGAGTGAGCAGGCAAAACACGTCTTTTAAGAGAGTCCCATGCGCAGCTTTCGTGCAGAAGAATGCAAATTGTCTGCCAGTATTTTCTGATAACATGCTGCATTCATCTTGCCATCAATTTTCACGAGATTCCCTGTGCCTTTAGAGCTCACACCCCCCCAAAACATCAGTGAGCCACTACCATGCTTCACAGTGGGGATGGTATTCTGTTCACTGTAGGCATTGTTGACCCCTCTCCAAACAGCGCTTATAGTTGTGACCATAAATCTCTACTTTGGTCTTGTCACTCCAAATTACAGTGTGCCAGAGGCTGTGAGGCATATCAAGGTGTTGCCGGGCGTATTGTAACCTGGCTTTTTTGTGGCATTGGCGCAGTGAAGGCTTCTTTCTGGCAACTCGACCATGATAATAAATGGCTTCATATGATCACTATCCTTAAATAAAAGATCAGTCATATTGCATGATCAGTCATATTTTCAAAATAAATGCCAACATTTCACAATTTCTGCCAGGGTATGCAAACTTGCGAGCGCAACTGTATATGAGGTATTTGTCTTGGCCACTGTTGGACATTCACCTTTTTGTTTGACCATTCCAGTGATGCTTCCGCCTTGTGCTTGGGATCAATGTCCTGCTGAAAGGCGACAGGGTGAAAGGTTCTCTTGCATTATTTATCTGTATTTTGCTCCTTCCATTCCTCCTTCACTTTAAATAAGATGCCCAATCTCTGGTGATGAGAGGCATGCCCACAGCATGGTGCTGCTACCACCATATGCCACTGTAGGAATGTTGTGTGTTGAGGCATGGGCAGTGTTAGGTTTGTGCCACACACAGTACTTTGATTTTCTGCCAAAAAGCTCTATCTTATCTAGTCTGGTCACAATCTTCTCTCAAATTGTAGCTGAGTCACTCTTCTGCTTTCCAGCAAACTCCAGAAGTGCTTTTAGAAGGTACTTTTTGAATAACTGCTTCTTTCTTGCCGCTCTCCCATAAGTTTCCTTGTTTGAGCACTGTGTTTTGAGGGCACAGCTGTTTCTTGGCGGATTGATGCAGCTTTCAATTTCTAATTATTGATCCAACTGTGCTCACTGGGATGTAGAAACATATGGACATTTTTTTTGTACCCTTTTTCTTAATATATTCATATTACTTTTTCTTTAACTTCTGTAGAATGCTAATTGATTTTCATTTTCCTTCAGATTCACAGCCGGACCAGGGATCCTTTAACAGAGGGGTTTTATCCATTAAATGTTACGCAACTTTAATGGTTCACAGATGGAGGCCAATCGTAAGATTTAAGGCAATTTCTTTCATCTGTGTAAACTGGGAGCTACTACAATACTTATGCAAGCAACATATTTTATTTTGACATTTTTCTCACAACTATTTCTCAACATAAAACAAATGTTACCTTACAAAATGTATTTACACTTTTAGTGTTTTATGATAAAATATCAAGTGAAATGTCAGTGTACTATTTGTAAATTAGTAATATGAGAGAATAGGTCAAGGACCTGAATACTTTAGCAAGGCACTGAAAATGCTTTGAGAATATCACTCTGTTCTTGTACTGTAGGCTCGTGATTTGCTAGTGTCATAGTAAGTCTATCAAATGAGTCCGGACGTGACCATACAATTCTCTGTAGGACTTTCCACCAGCACATTGAAACAATGTCTTTTAAATCTTCTGTCCAGGTATAAATGGACCTTTAGACTTGTGAGATCCGGAATAGCACAGTGGTAATGCCTCGCAGTTAGCCGCTTCAATGCGGGATCAGGGCAGCTGTAAGCTCAATTGAGATAAATGGCCGGAAAGTGCATTTCATCCGGCGCGTAAGTGTTCCAGTCTAGGCTTCCCGGTTGAATGAGTAGCGTGATAATAACCAGAACTGCATAGGATGTGCTTCTGAAGACACACATCTCAACATCGACTGTCCCGAGTCTGCTGGAAGTTGATGAGCTGAAGGAGGACCGTAATCACAAATTGGAGATCATGAAATTGGACAGAATAATTTGGTAGAAAAAAGGACTTGTGAGATCTGTCATGTATGTTATCAATGTTGCCAACATGTCACCACCACTACAGTCAGTAATCAGCAGCATGCACTATCATCGTGATGCCAGGTTTACAGGGAGGGCCTGAACCTCAAGCAGTCATATGCAGCCCTATTCACTTGTAGTCGGGTAGTGTGGATGGATCTGTGTTATTATCTAAACACACTGAGGACAAGGATCCTTCCCTTATCCCCCGGGATCTGATGGTAGGAGTCACTGCTGTTATGCAGCTATGCTGCATAGAAAGGGTGTGTGATGGTGTGTGTGTTTGAGGCGATGAGGTTCTGGGGGGTTACTGAGGGGCTGTGTTGAGATAAAGGTGGGATTTAGGACATAGCCCGGCATGGCTGCCGACTGTTATATAAGTCAGTAGTTTTCCGTTGTGTAACCATGTTTATTTCCTTTTCCAGGGAATAGTTTATTAAAGAGGTGAGTTGCAGCAGGGGAGAGAGCAGAGAAGAGGATAGTCAGGACTCCGAGGTGGTTCAGATGAAGTGTTTTGTTGGCACAGCGCTTGGAAATGAGACAACATTTTTAGGAAAGGTTTTTGTTGCATAGTTTTGCATGGTTTGAGAATTGATTAAATTGTGGTTTAATATACAGTGTGTTAATAGAAAAGACTCAGTTTCTTTATTTACCAACTAATCATCTCCCACAACATCTTCCCCTACACCTTCTCCCACCAAGAAGTTTTTTTTAACCTCTGTTACTTTTGTGTGTATTCTGTAACATGGGCATTTCAGAAGTTGTTTCTGATGCAGTTCTGTTACGTTTGTGAACTCTAAACAGTGACCTCAAAAAAGGATAGACAGAGAATTGGAGAAGCTGGGAGTGTATACGTCTTAGCCTCCTGGGTTGGCGTTGTGAGGGAGCACTGCTTAACATCACTCCCAATATAAACCCCCATATCTAGGATATCAACCCGTTCAAGAATGCCCTCATGTTGTTCTGTTGCTTGTCTTGGGCTTAAAGAGATTGTGTTTGCAACTCTGATTGGGACACATTTTCCCCACATGTGCTACACGTATAGAAAAAAATCTTTTGGTTGTTGTATTCTTCTTAATGAGGCCATTGGCCATCCGAAAGGTAGGGCTTATTGATTTTACACAGCACATGTTCCTGCTCGAGTCCTGTCTCCATTTGGAGCTGTGCCTCACAGTTCTTTAATTAGCTGATATTTAATTATGACAAATATTATTGCTTACTGAGGTCACTCCCACAATGTTCTTCAGTCACTAGCGCTAAGCCTTACAATGTTGATGTCGCAGGCTAATATGCGCTGTGTGCAATAGTCTGGGGATGAGGTTGTTTCATGCCAGATCTTCACTACCATTTATGTTTATGTAGGCTTTTGATGAGAGATTACCGTCTAGATAATCCATTTAATCTAGAATGTAATCTGTTTCACTCAAAAAATCGCTGGTTTCATTTAGCTCTACAGCATTTCTGATCTGGCCGAACTAGAAAATATAGTGTATCTCAGTGCTCCTGTGTTCTCTTGTTAATGACTAATACTGTGACTAATACACTTTCCATTAATGGGAGTGAATCGGGTGAATGTGATTCCAGAGTCAACTGGAGGCACCCCCTCTCTCATTACTGGTGTTTCTTCAGCCTGTTCTCAGAGTTAGATGATTGCACTCCAAATGTCATTTATTCACTGTTTAGTTCCCATTACCATTTGGGATACAGACAAACTAAGGTTTGGCCTTTGATGTGCCTGACCAAAAGAGTTGAGGTAACATGAAGCTATTGTCACCCTCTGCTTTCGTCTTGCTCCGGTTTGAATATTTTGTTTAAATATAATTTAAAAAAATTAAAAAATACTTAGCTTCATTGAGCTTGCCTGTGGCTTAGTGGAACCAATAGAGAAGTAGCACAAGTTCCAAAATTACAAATTGTATTTTAGTCCAGGTATGGTTAGCACTGCTTCCAGTTACGTGGCTGATGTCTGTTAGTTGGCCAGGCCTCCGACAGCCCTGTGGGGTTAAGGCAGTGAAACCGTTGGGAAATGGGCCCTGACAGGATGACAAGCTCCTCGGCATCTTACCTCTCAGTATAAACTCATCTAATTGCTCTGTGGTTCAAACTCACAATAAAAGCTCATCCGCCGGGACTGTTGGCGGTTGTCCGAGCAGCAGGAGACACAAGCCAACTTCCGGAAGGGTTTGGATAGAAGTCATCGCCACGGCGGCAGTGCAATATGCAGACACAGTCTCACTCATAGAGACACATGCAAACTTTTTTACACTTACTTTTAATTCACCACACACATGCACCAATGTAACTTACACCATGCGCCACATTTCACAACACAATTTTCCTCTCAGCAGGTGTGTGCACATGCATGTGCACATTGTGTGTGTGTGTGTGTGTGTGTGTGTGTGTGTGTGTGTGTGTGTGTGTGTTGGATTGCTTAGCCAGGACAGATTTACAAGACTGAACTGTGACTAAGCCCTTCTGGAGACGCCTTGGAGTCAAATCACTGAGCCTGGGATCAGTAGCTCTGATAGAATGATGTTGTTAATTAAAAACCTGTTCTTGCCCATTAGACTGTCATTTGCTGTCATACGACTGTCAAAAGATATTATTGAGAACCTGTTCCTCTGCCTTCCACCCTACGTATAATAGTCATAAACCCTCAAATTAACTTCCATGTGTTGATTTGGCTCAATTCGTAAAAGTCTGGCTCAATCCGTGCCAAGGTTGTGGGTTAAATTTCCACAGGATCACAAACGCAGACAAAAAAATGTACACACAAACTGCACTGTAAATCGCTTAGGATAAAAGCGTCTGCCGAGTGGCATAGCTATGTCATTATATTATATAATAGCTAAGCCTAACAGAAGACATGGTAAGTCGTTCTGACAGATGTTATGTCACGGGGCATCTTAGAGAGTGGAAAGCTGCCTATTCACTTTGAGGCCTTTGACTGGCACAATTGTCCAAAGAAGAAGTCCAAAGGGAATATTGACTTGTGGTAAGTTATTTTTGCGCATGCAGACCAACATGCTATTGCATGCTGCTTTCCTGTGACAATACAATGTCATCCTAAAACGTGTATAAACCTACGCAGGAAGTCATGAGGAGGTGCTGGATGTGGCACAGTGGTGCTCATAAGTTTGCATACCCTGGCAGAAATTTAGAAATTTTGGCTTTGATTTTGAAAATATGACTGATCATGCAAAAAAACTGTCTTTTATTTAAAGGATAGTGATCATGCGAAGCCATTTATTATCTCAGTTTTTTGGCTCCTTTTTAAATCATAATGGTAACAGAAATCACCCAAATGGCCCTGATCAAAAGTTTACATACCCTTGAATGTTTGGCCTTGTTACAGACACACAAGGTGACACACACAGGTGAAAATGGCAATTAAAGGTGAATTTCCCACACCTGTGGCTTTTTAAATTGCAATTAGTGTCTGTGTATAAATAGTCAATGAGTTTGTTAACTCTCCCGTGGATGCACTGAGCAGACTAGATACTGAGCCGTGGGGAGCAGAAAAGAACTGTCCCAAAAGACCTGCGTAACAAAGTAATGGAACTTTATAAAGATGGAAAAGGATAAAAAAAGACATTCAAAGCCTTGCAAATGCCAGTCAGTACTGTTCAATCGCTTATTTATAAGTGGAAAATTTCGGGATCTCTTGATACCAAGCCAAGGTCAGGTAGACCAAGAAAGATTTCAGCCAAAACTGCCAGAAGAATTGTTCGGGATACATAGAAAAACCCACAGATAACCTCAGGAGAAATACAGGCTGCTTTGGAAAAAGACGTGGTTGTTTCAAGGAGCACAGTAAGACGATACTTGAACTAAAATGAGCTCCATAGTCGAGTTACCAGAAAGAAGCCTTTACTTCGCCAATGCTACAAAAAAGCCCGGTTACAATATGCCTGACAACACCTTGACACGCCTCACAGCTTCTGGCACACTGTAATTTGGAGTGACGAGACCAAAATAGAGCTTTATGTTCACAACCATAAGCGCTATGTTTGGAGAGGGGTCAACAAGGTCTATAGTGAACAGGATACCATCCCCACTGCGAAGCATGGTCGTGGCTCACTGATGTTTTGGGGGGGTGTGAGCTCAAAATGGACGGGGGGGATTCTTGTGAAAATTTATGGCAAGATGAATGCAGCATGTTATCAGAAAATACTGGCAGACAATATGCATTCTTCCAAGGCCGTAATTACAATATATATTGGTGGGGGACAGATCCCCCCCAATATTCAGATATGCTCAAAACGCCCCCCCCCCAATATATTGATATATAAATTATAAATAAAATAAAAATGCGCAATGCTACGACAGGCAACCATACACCACCGTCCAAAAATAATCATTAAGAAATGTAAACAATCATAACTAAACTTAACAAATTGCCGTTATTATTACTACCGGTTCTAGTTTTACGTTTTACTGCAGTTTTGCGTGAGGTTTGTCCAAGTGCTGTTGCCGTACCCCAGCAGAAGCCGTTGGTCGACTGCTGTTGGTAGGTACAATCAATGTCAAACACTGTACTCTCTCATTACTTTCAGATGTATTGAAAAGTGGAAAACTAGAATGTAACAAGTGTTACGTAGGCTTTCTTCCTGTCGATTGGGATAGTTCTAACATCAACACGTAATTTTGCGCTAGAACTGTAATTGTGGAAATAAATAATAGTTTGCAAAAAAGTGTCAGTAATTGCATGGAGTGTAAACAAAAGTTTTTGGTGAAAACGGGCCAATTTGCGAGTGATAATCAATCAACCATCACAATGGTGCTCGTGTGTATTCAGCTAACATAAATGTCTTTTTTATTTTTTTTTCAGCTAATGTTAATGATTTTGTTAGATATGTCAGAAAGCCCACTTGAGGTCTAAGTAAAGTGTCAACCATATATGTTGCACTGCACGTGTTATTTGTGCAGGCAGTAGTCGTTTTTATTGATTGCATATTCGTTTAGTATACTGTATAGCTGTATTTGCTTACGATAAATAGCATTATTAGTGTTTGTTTGATTAAAGTGCAAGCAGTTTTATTAGTCAGCTTTCATTCACAGTGAGTGTCATCATGAACAAGAGGAAGGGTGGCAGTGACATTTCATCAGTTTTTTGGCCTCAGAAAAGAAACGTTGAGAGCAGTGAGAAAATGAGTACCAGTCAGATGATAGAAGTATACAGTAGCACAAGAGGCGAGTTTATTTATATAACAATCATTGCCATTCAGATCAGAATGCCAAGAGGGCAGGGAGAGCAGGTGACATGGAGGTGAGTGAGAAAAGGAGCAAATATTGATGACCGATCTGATATCGCCATGTTGGTGTTGTTCCGACAACATCATAATTAATGTTGGCACAACTGATGTTAGGTTTAGGCAAATGTACCAATGAGGTTAGGTTTAGGCACAGTTGTCTCTGAGGTTAGGGTTAGGTCAAAGGCTGGGAATATTCTGTCTTTGGACTGGGGTGACCAACTAACTACAGGTCAATTGTAATGATGGTCCTGGAGCTACATTAATTATGGTGTTGTAGGAACAAAAACACGGTGATATCAGATTGTATGAATATTGATGGTTAAGAGTCTTATAAATATTTTAAACATTTTTGAATGTTTTTCTGGGGGGAACCCCCCCAGACCTCTGCCCCCAGACCCCCGCCCCCAGACCCCCGGCCCCAGACCCCCGGCTGATTTGGCCCCCCCAATGTTGACTCCATGGGTACAGCCTTGCATTTTTTGCACGAAAGCTGTGCATGGGACGCTTTTGGACTTTCCAGCACGACAATGACCTTAAGCACAAGGCCAAGTTGACCCTCCTGTGGTTACAGCAGAAAAAGTTGAAGGTTCTGGAGTGGCAATCACAGTCTCCTGACCTTAATGTCATCGAGCCACTCTGGGGAGATCTCAAACGTGCAGTTCATGCAAGACGACCAATGACTGTGCATGACCTGGAGGCATTTTGCCAAGACGAATGGGCAGCTATACCACCTGCAAGAATTCGGGGCCTCATAGACAACTATTACAAAAAACTGCACACTGTCATTGATGCTAACTGCAGATGCAGACTTTTGAACAGGGGTCAGTTCATTTTTTTTTCTTTGTTGCCATGTTTTGTTTTATGATTGTGTCATTCTGTTATGACCTACAGTTGAATGTGAATCCCATAAGAAATAAAAGACATGTTTTTGCCTGCTCACTCATGTTTTTCTTTGCAAATGGTACATATATTACCAATTCTCCAAGGGTATGCAAACTTTTGAGCACAACTGTACACATTGACATAGCACTGTTCTTAGGCACAATGCGGAGTGCATGGAGACAGTTCTTAGCCACGGTATATTGGCGATATAACACAGCTGCTGAGATGCCTTATCGCGATTATAAACTGGTTACCGCATATTTACAACAGTAAAAAGTGCTTTTTGTCGGGCCACGTAAGCGGAGCCGACTAAGAAGAGCGAATGTCTCTTACTGAGTGAGTGACTGACTGACTACACCTTGTTAAATAGCGTAGTGGTTAGAGAAGCGGACTGGTGAACTATAGGTCCCGAGTTCGTATCTCCTCGCAAGCGAAGCGAAGTACGCATTATGAATTATTCCGTATGGACGAAAACTTCGCTGGCTAAAACCGTTAGTATCTACATTATAGTAAGCCTGAAATAAAGCAGTTAACGGTTATGTTGCGACAGTTTCTGGTGGATTTTCGAAGTAAGTATCCGTGCATGCGTTTTGGGTCAGGATAGACAAACACATTTGCTGGCTTAACATACAGTAGTTACGTTATAGTAAGCCTTAACTGAAACTGTATATGGTTATATTGCGACTGTTTCTGGCATGGAAAAGTTCATCTTCAGTCACGCTAGCAATTGCTCAATTCTTATGATTATTCATAGGAAGTTAGTAGAGACTAGTAAGCCTATTACTGGCTAATAAGCTGTTAAAACGGCCAGTGGCAAAAGCAATACAGTTCATAGACGCTATGGTGGAGGTAAACTTAATAAGAAACGTTAGTCAGTTTAACACAATCCTCAATGGAGTCATGCAACTGCTGAAACGTGTAATGCCGTGGCGTAGTGGTTAAAGACATGTGCCTCTCTTGTGGAATACCTAAATTCGAATCTATTGAGAGCAACAACATTCATTAATTATTTCTGGTAGATTCCACGATTCTCTCGTCTTTTCACTTGATGAAAAAGTTAGTTATCGTCGCCTTTATTGATAGTTACTGTATAAATGTCATTCACGAATGAAAGAAAAAAGTACATTGTTTTGCCATGAAAGAAAAAAATACATTCTTATGCCATGAAATGAAATAGCTTTGGAAGACTTGCTAGCAATTGCTCAATTCTTATGACTATTCCAGTAAGTTAATAGATACCGGTAAAGCTTATTACTGGCTAATACGCTGTTAAAACGGCCAGTGGCAAGTGACTTACATAGACGCTATTTGTGGTGGAGGTAATCTTAGTAAGAAACGTTAGTCAGTTTAACTGTATCAATGTCATTCACGAATGGCCAATTAACTATTAAAACGGCCAGTGGCAAAAGAGGATTTGTTCAGGGTATACTGATGCTGGGTGTCAGTGTAGACAAGAAGCTATACTGACGGCTGGCAAATGTGTTGCTCTGTGGTGTAGTGGTTAACGACGCAGCCTTTCACGTGGGAGACCCGGGTTTGAATCTTGAGGTGGCAACACTTTCTATTGCGGGCCGGCTGAACTAGGCTTGCCTGATTTCTTGTTGTTTTACACTTGGTGAACGGTCAGATTTAATGTGCTTATTTACATCTGGAGATCAAACCACCAATTGATAAATGAAAGTGACATCTAATTGATCGGCGAAAACAAACAGTTCGTCTACGCTCTTGCGGTTGAAAAGACTGTGGACTCAGGTCTCTCCGCGGGCACTATAACTGTGAATACGTCCTGGCTGAGGACTCGTCATGGATTAGTGTGTGATGGGCCTGTGTGGATCATGCAGCGCCTGTTAAGTGTTGGATGACGGAATGGACCTGCCTTGGCACGGACTCTGATTTCCCTTGCTTCAACGCTGTTCTTTACACACATACAATCAGGGAAAAATACACACACACACACACACACTCCTGTCCCAGCACATGCAATGTTAAGATCTTGATATGTGCTTCTTGTTGGCCCGGACAAGGGCGGGCATAGGATTAGATGGCCCAACGCTGGACATGGGACAAGGGGCCATACGCCAGTCCTAGCAGTTACCAGAGGGCCTGCCATGCTGTCACACAACACACATGACGTAACACACACATGCCTAATGAATGTAATGTCACTGGAGCCATCCGAGACACTTACAGCTCCTCCAAAAGTGCTTTATTAATGTGTTAAATTACCTCTGGGCTAAACCTGACACCCCCAATTAGAGAGGAACCCCTCGTATTGAGACAACCAAACACGCATTGATCTGATGAAGCAAGTACGACCTTCAAAATAATTTTTGGGGCATTCATGAAAATAAATTATTGCTGAAAATACCTTCCTTGTGCAAACCATTTCATTTCATTTGAATTTTCCAATCACAGATCAGTTAAATGATGTCTCAAAAGGATCAGGGTATTGTCCAAAATCATCTGCATGTGACTGAAGGTTGTTGTCTTTTTGTTCATTTCTTGTTGTTTGTACCATACATTTATGATGGCATATCTATTTTTATATACAGTGGATATAAAAAGTCTACACACCCCTTGTCTGTGCCAACGGAGATATATTCATGAATGCGTAATGAGCACTTCCATACCTTGTGGTTCGCTCTGACATATTTGTTTAATTGAACGTTGCATCACTCTGAGATCTCCCATTATTTCCCTAGGACCTAATGGTCTGGGGAGAGGAGAGAGAGAACATTAACCTTAAACTTATTTACCGAGACCTAATGGTCTGGAGAGAGGAGCGAGGAGAGATAAAACATTAACCCTTACCTTAACCCTAACTCTAACCTTTGTTTACTTAATGGTCTAAAGAGCGAGGAGGAGAGAAGGTGGTAAAGAGGAGAGAGAGAGAGTGATGGAGAGTGGAGAGAGAGAGGGTGGTGCAGAGGGAGGGTGATAGAGAGGAGAATTGGGGGAGAGGAGGGAGGGTTGGGGAGAGGAATGAGAGGAGAGAGCGCAGAGTAGGCATCATTATTGCTGCAGGGCAGGAAATGGCTGCCACTGGTGTTTATGTCTTGGCTAGGCTGCCCTTTTAGAGGTGTTACCAGTCTTTGCTGTAATAAGGCTGGGTTGTGTTTAAGACCAGATGTTGTTTGTGTGTTTTGAAAGTGCAGAAATGAGTGTAAAGCTTCTGAGTCGACGTGGGACTCTACCTGACTACTGCTGTGCTGTAATAGGGAGTCAGCATTCAAGCACTGAGTGAGTCATTACCAAGGTAGTCGCCAGGCAATGCTGAGAACCCTGGAAGGCACTTAGTAAACACTCTTACAGCTCTGACCTGTAAAATTAGATGGGACCTGTTGCATTACGTCACCCCCCTCCACACACACACACGCACACGCACACGTGTATGGCCTGTGTATGGTGTTGTGCTGTAAGTAGTGAAATTATTCCTCTGGGCATTAGTGTGTTCATGTTTTACTAACCTGGTAAAGACTGAAAATCCCAAAAACAATAGCAATACAAGGAACATTTCACCCTGTGGGGACCTTTCACCGGTTGCCACAGGAAAAAT
>JACXGI010004832.1:0-22102 GCA_016801175.1 Esox masquinongy
TTTTTTGTATTGGTCTTAAGTAATATTCTAATTTTTGGAGATACTGAATTTGGGATTTTCATTAGTTGTCAGTTTTAATCATCACAATTAAATGAAATAAACATTTGAAATATATCAGTCTGTGTGTAATGAATGAATATAATATCCAAGTTTCACTTTTTGAATGGAATTACTGAAATAAATCAACTTTTTGATGATAATCTAATTATATGACCAGCACCTGTATGTTATATGGGTATTGAATTGAAGGCACATAGGGGAGGACATAGGGACAGACTATTTCACCAAAAAGATACATATTGGATAGATCGCTTGAGCACTCTTGCCCAATGTTTATTTACTTACATTTTGTAGGTCATAAATGTCATCTTATGTAACCTTTTGAAATTGTAGACTGACATTATATTGACATTTTAGCACCTTTTCATTATAATGTGATCCTGAGTTTACATTGACGACAAAAGTATCACAATTAGAAGCCAAATAAAAGTGTAATGGACCTGCAAGTAGAATTCATGTCCAGATGTGAGATGGATGGCAGAAAACAACATGTCAAGAAAACAATCTTCTGATCTCCATGTGTATACTTTTTACTGGGGCCACCTGCACTGATTGTAGATTTCTTTCTTCTGACAGACTAAATCTAAATACCAGGGATAACCACCTTCTAAAACATACAATCCACTTATCTGCTACCTGTATAAATGTGCATATAGGCAGGCTGGTACAGCTCAATCAAGCAGCACAAGCAGCTAACAAAAAATCTATGGGATCTTATTGTTGGAAGTTACAGATCAGGAGGATATGCAAGAATCTCAGAGGCTTTACATATATCATGGAACATTTTGAAGACCATCATTCTGAAGTGTTGACAAGATGGCACCACCAAGGACATTGTAAATATCAGGATCTCCCAGCAAAATTGATGACAGGGCAAGAAGCAGGCTCATCAGAGGCTATCAAGAAGCTAACAGCAGCCTTAAAAGAGCTGCAGGAGTTTCTGTCAAGAATTGGGCAATCCCTGAATATTACAACCATTTTGCATATTCTCCACAGGTCTGAGCTGTGGGGTAGGGTGGCAAGAACAAAGTCATTTCTCACAAAAAAAACAACCAAGCCCATAAAAATGTAGCAAGCAAGACCCATTTAATCACCCAAAATCATATGGGAAAATGTGTTACGGTCTGATGAGACCAAAGTATAACTTTTCAGGCTTAATTCCAAAAGATGTTAGGCACAAAGACAACATGGCTCATTACCCAATGTTCACAGCTACTTTCAAGGAGGTGGTGACAGCATCATGCACTAAATCTGCCTCTCTTCAGCCCAGACAGAGGCTCTGGTCAGTAGGGTGACCAGACGTCCCGTTTTTCCTAGGACAGTCCCGTATTTCAGTCAGTTTTCAGGTGTCCCGACTTATTTAAAAACAATCTTGTTTTGTCCCATATTTTCACTTTGTCCTGTTTTTTGATTGGTCCAACCTACTGCCCATTCAAATGTGACAGGTTATCATGATTTGCCACGCCTGTCGGTCTGAAAGTTGTTTATTTTATACAGTCTAACTATGATCCACTCACATTTTACTTCTCACTAGCTGCCAAGCCCAAGCACCTGTGTGCGCAAAATCCCAACTCGCTATAATAACCATGAAGTCTATTTGTTCGAGTACATTTCGAGTACATATAGTCTATTTGTTTGAGTACATTTTGGATAAAAGTGCACAACTTTCTATTAAAAACTCATTAAAGACAAGCGTACTCTGAGGAAAACGGCCTCATGCGAAAAGTACAACAGGCCACCAGACTCCACAACCCCCGAATCAAGTCAGCAAACGTGAGTAGGCACAATTCTGTTCCGTTTTTACAGTTGTTGCTGTGTACAACTTGAGCCTCTTTTATCAAGCGTGTGTAGAAATTGTTCTTACGAGAAAGTTTGGAATATTCCCACGAACAGTTTAAGATGCGATTTCTCAAACATTCGTACGAGCGGCGTAAGCACAATTCTAGGAGATTTTCCTTGATAAGTCTCACCTGTTCTTTGTCTATAAGCTTGTGCACAACCACAAGTATTTGCATATGAAACGCCCCAAATTATCTAAATTAGTTGAATCACCACCATTAAATGGGGAGCTAACAAATTAAACTAAAAATTGGTAATGAAAATGGAGCAAGAAAAGGAAGGAAAGAAAAAAAAATGAAATGGAGGTTTTGGTGTCGGAGGTTGAGTGCAAACAAAAAAATTTATTAGGAACCCTTAGCTGTGCTTTGACAACCAAAATAAAGAATATTGTTTGGGAAAAGGTAGCGATTGCTGTTAACGCAGCATCTTCTCAGAAGCGCTCGTTGGCAGAAATAAAAAGTGGTTTGATTTAAAATCTAGTGCGAAAAAGGCCGTAGCTGCACTCAGGCAAGACATTGCTGTAACTGGAGGGGGAATGAGTGAGACAAGCATTTCTCCCCTACAATCAGGGGCGGATTAGCCATCGGGAGGTTTGGGACTTTTCCCGGTGGGCTGGGCCGAACCAACTTACGTGGGTCGCCCTGCAGCCGCTCATTGCAATTTTTCCCGGGATGGTCGGCCTGACTTCAATTCTCTCTCCCTGTTTCTATCTCTCTGGCGCACAAAAGTCTACACAACGGTCACTCACATGGACCGACCCAATATTTCAGGGGGAGGAGGATAAATGAATTTGTCCAACAGTTTTGCAGAACAGGATTGGTCAATATCTTAAGCAAAGTTTGTTTTGAGCATTTGCTGCTTCTCTTAACATACAGCTCCGGAAAAAATTAAGAGACCACTGCACCTTTCCTTTCCAAAAAAGTTGAAAAGAAAAAGGTTCAGTAGTCTCTTAATTTTTTTTCAGCGCTGTATGTTGTTAAAACGGAGAGGAAGAGAAAAGGTGGTGCGGAGAAAGTCAGAAATAAACGTCAACAGTCTCTTGAGGCAAATGCTGCCAAGTGCAGCAACATAATGGAGATGTTTCAGACGCAAACTCAGCCCAAAGTTGATTTTCCTGTCATACCAAAGTCGAGTAGTACTATGACAGTGACGGGAAAACGGCACACATGATATCGCGTTAATTTGCTAGCTTCCCATAATTTTAGTGGTGTTCGTTATAATGTTATTTTAACATCTAGCGATATGTATTGGTACATGACACAAGCCCGGTGCCACGAGGGTGCAGGTGGGGGCTTAGCCCCCTCAGTTGAATTTTCTGGTCCCCCCAGTTTGTTTTAAATACTCTATAGAAAAATATCCAAAAAAAAGATTATTATTTTCTGTCCCCTCTGTCACTTCGCCCTGGCGCCGGGCCTGACATGACAGGAGGCAAACAAGTCACCTTTCTGAGGAAATCGCCGTTTATGTGGGGGTAGGTAGCTAGCTTGCTAATCATTGTCTGCCAGCCTGTTGGGCCAGTTTGCAAGCTTACGTTAGGTGCCAAAATGCAACGGGTTTTTTGGCATACTGACTATGACGAAAGAGATCAACTTTTAATTTTATACTTTTTTAGAATATTAATATTTTGTCAAATACAGTAGTCAAAATATTATTAGTCAATAGAACTATTTCTTATGTATGTTCTTCTAAAGTAAGTGAAGCTGAGTCAGCGGCTTCTGCAGCAACCGTAACAGGTGCGGCCAAGCAGCTACGGAGCGCTGTAGTGTTTTGAACAGGGGAATTGTGTAAATTAGCTACTTGTAATTGGAATTTTCTGTAAATGTAATAAATTACTAATATTCTGGAATTTATATTATTTTTTCTGTTAAAACTACATTATAGTACATTCAACTTAATAGATTCTATAGTCAACCTAAAAAATGCCATTACAGAGCCTGAGAAAAGCGATAGGATGGAGGCAGGGTACGATATAAAGAGAAAAACACCTGAGGAAATGGTAGAGTTGCAGACAGTTGAAATGAATGCAGAAGGGTCCACCAGTAGTTGAATAGCCTACCTCACAAGTCCATGATCATAAATGGAGGCAATTACAGTGATAAGTAGCAAAAAGGATGTGTCGCATTAACTTGCAACGTTCAAGCATTTCACTCGCGATAGCAAACGGCGGATTATTATAATAAAACCATATTTGTGAAGTCAAACGATGTAGTTGTTAAAGTATAGTTAATTACTTTAAAACTTTAACAACTACATTGTTTGACTTCACAAGTTATTTTAATAACCAACCCCCCAGGGCCGTTCCTCTTCACATTCCTGGGCCGATATTTTACCCCAGTCCGCGCCTGCCTAGAATTAAGAATTGCAGCAATTGTCGGAGAAACATCGCTGTCTGGAATTTTGTCAGGCGGAGACAGTGACCTAGTCGCAGGTCCTACCGTGTCTAATTTACCGTCTACTCGTGGTCAGGTTGAAGGTTTTCATTTTAAAAATTTCATTTTAAACAGTGTTGTCAGAATCTTGTGTTCACCACTTTATTTGACATATCAGGAAATTACAACCTGCTGTTAGGCAGTAATCGAATCATTTAATACAAGTTGCAGTGAGTGGAGACAGTGCCGGAGTCATCCTGGGAGAGGCAAGTCTTCCCCGCGCTGCGACACACAGTGAGGCACCACGCTCCCGTGCCACATCAAGTCGTGAGCCAAGGGTCCTGACAGAATCAGTCCTACGGAAACAAAACGAAATTATCAACTCCATCCAGGAAATAAACGAAAAATTAACTTGCATCTGCACTGTACTCAATAACATAAATCAATCCCTACAGCAACTGGTTAACGGTGCCAGTCAAATGTTAAATGAGCTAAAGGCATCATGTTTGCTGTTGTTCTTTTTTTTTGGGGGGGGGTACTTACTCGAAAACATTGAATAATCTCCATCCTCCTTTGAACTACAAAGGCATTTGGAAGTTGGAGAGGTGGTGCGTCTGGCATCGGTTTATCAGGTTGGTCTTCCTGAAGTGGAATGCCATGCTTGATGGCCATGTTATGGCCTACGCAACAGGCCATGACTATGTTGCAAGCCTTTTCCGGTGTATACTGCAAAGCACCCCGAGCAGATGACAAACAGAACCACCGGTCTCTCAGAGTTCCAATTGTGCGCTCCATGATCGACCTTGTGCCACTGTGTGCAGCGTTATAGGCTCTCTCCTGTGCCGTCACAGGATTGGTCAAAGTTTGTCATCAGCCACGGTTTCAATGGATAACCTCTATTTCCTACAGAGAGAGTCATATAGGTAAATAGAATCCATTAATGGCAAATACTTGATGCCTAGGCAACACTTACCAATAAGCCACCCATCCTCAACAGCTCCCTCCTGTAAGCGAAGGTCAAACGTTGCTGACTTTTCGACGTTGCTGACATTTTCTAACATCTAGCATTTTCAAATGCTGACAACAGGCTTTAAAATTGGGAACCTGTTATGTGTGTTTATGTATGTAACAGATGTTTGTGTGATAAAATTACTGAGTAATGAAGCTGTGGATGTAGATTGTATTTCTAAAATGTTTACAGATTTTCTAATCAGCAGAAATCTGAATGTTTGTGTAATTTTCTGAAATTCTTGGGTGAATTCCAAAAACTCAAATAAAATGATGTTAAACATGCATTACTTATCATTATTGACCCAATGCTCTACGGGGTCTGAACAGGTTATGAAAAGTATTTACTATGACCCGGCTAACCCTGGTGCTTATGTGGGTAGAGAGGTTTTGAAAAGAGCGTACTTGGAGAAAACCGGGAAGATCCTCAAATATAGCAAGGCAAATGACTGGCTACTCGCCCAGGATACACGTTACACAGGCCTGTAGCTATACATTTTCAAAGGAAGCGTTATTGTTCATGATATAAATTCACAATTTCAGCTGGATTTGGTTGACCTGAGTGTTTATAGTGTGGAAAACGATATGAAATTTATGTTAACATGCATAGATGTATTAAGGAAATACACATGGATTTGTGTGCTGAGAAATAAAAGCGCTATCGAGGTAAAGCGAGCATTTGTAGACCTATTAAAAGGAAGAACACCCCAAAAAGTCCTAACGGACAAGAGAAGGAATTTTTTAATTCACATTTTGAATTGTTAATGAAGAAGTAGAACATAAAACATTTTGCTACAGGAAATTATGTCAGAGCAAGTATCGTTGAGAGATTTAATAAAACAATTAAATCACGAATGTGGTGGTATCTCACAGCTGCCAACACTCATTGCTATGTTGAGGTTATGGTTACAACCATAGCTACCATCGGTCTATTAAGATGAAGCCTGCTGATGTTTGTGAAGAAAATGTTAGACTAGTTCTCAAGAAACTGTATGGTACAACAATGATGAGAAATGGTAATCAAAGTTACAAGTTCTGAGTTGGAGATACTGTGAGACTCTCAAAGTTGAGAGGGGTGTTCACCAAAGGCTATGAAAAAGGGTACACAGATGAATATTTTACAATAACAGAATGCATTCCGCAGGTACCTCCTGTATATAGAATAAAAGATTACAATGATGATGTGATCATTGGGACCTTTTATGAACAGGAAATACTGAAAATAATCGCGGCTAAGGATAAAACTTTTAAAGTGTAAGGAGTTCTGGATGTGAAAGTACAGAAAGGGAAGAAAATGAGGCTTGTGAAATGGCTTGGTTGGCCTGAGAAATTCAACATTTAGCGTTGTTCCGATAGCATCGGAACAAGTCCTTGACCTACAAACTGGATAAAACACTAGGATTTGCTGGATCACGTCATTTACATCGACTGCTATCAGCATGGATGACGGCGTTTTCTACATAACGCTGCCCAATAACTAGTCGAGACATGTCTATCCAAACAATTCGAGTTCGAGCTATACCACAAAATTTGCCAAAGGTATAGATTTGAAAGGCGATTGGGAAGTGTCTTTGATAGAATTCCAATACCCACATACGTGGAAGACTTTTACATGGGGTGAAAATGCATTTGAACTACATGACTCGAAAGACGACAAAACTTGGAAATATGAACTCAACACCGGTAATTACAATGGCATAGGAAAACTAGTGGCAGAGATCAAGATTTATATAAAACCACATGGCGTATGGGCGGGGTATGATGAATTTAAAAATAGAATGTTTCTAAAAGGCGAGCCACATTTTAGTTGAAAATTTAGTGCAATGTTGGAACAGATATTAGGCTTAAAACCAGGCGAGCGGTGGTATGCCCCATGGTACGGCCCATTCCATGGGGATGGCAATACCTTTGTTGAAGCGTGGGTTCTCAATAGCAAAACCACATTTGAAAAATGCAGCGAGGAATATAGTTGGTGAGGTTGTCAGCAATGTTATGGCACGCCAAACAAAACAACAGGATGGATCAGGATTGATGGTTACGACTTGGTAGGGTGAGTCTACCAAAATGCAAAAATGAGACAAAAACAAGTCACGGTTAAAAGAAAACATACCGCTCGGAGGACACTCTCCTAGACTGCTTTGAAACAACAGATGTTCTGTGATGCAGCTAATGGGAGCATTGATGAATACACAGACTCTGTCTCAGCATATATCTCCAAGTGTATCCATGGTGTTCTTAAGGGTAAATCTTAGGACTTTCCCCAACCAAACGCCCTGGGTTAATGGTAATGTTCATGCTATGCTCAGAGTACGGTCCTCTGCCTATAGTTCTGGGGACCTGGAGGCTTTGAGGAGGTACAGATATGACCTACGGAAGGCCATCAGAGATGCAAAAAGAGACTACAGGGATAAGTTGGAGTCTAACTACCACCGCTCTGACCCGAGACACATGTGGTGTGGACTGCGACACATCACAGACCAGAAAGGGAGAAACAGCCTGCTGCCTCTCTCCTGGCGAGCTCAACACCTTCTATAATCGGTTTGAGGCGACCGACACCATTCCTTCTGGAAGGCTTTGCTGAGGACCAGGATGACTGCACTCTGTCGCTAGCCACAGCCGACGGGAGAACAGCTATTCAAAAAGTGAACCATGGATGTCACCAAGAAGGCCAGATGGAATTTCAGGCCGTGTCCTCAGGGGTTGCGCCGCCCAGCTAGCGGAGGTTTTCACCTTTATATTCAACCTTTCCCTGACTCTGTCTCCTCTCCCTGACCCTATACCAAAAAAAACTTCCATCGCCTGCCTGATTGACTACCGCCCTGTAGCACTGACCGCCATCATCATGAAGTGGTTTGAGCGGCTGGACAGAACCCATATCTGCTCCACCCTTCCTGACATCCTGGACACCATTCAATTTGCATACTGCTAGATCTATGGACGATGCCATTGCCCTGATGACACACACCGCCCTCTCCCACCTGGAAAAAGGCAATACATACATGAGGATGCTGTTCGTGGACTACAGCTCAGCGTTCAACACTATTGTGCCTGCTAAGCTTATTCCTAAGCTCAGGACCCTGGGACTCCTCCCTTTGCAATTGGATCCTGGACTTCCTGACAAGCAGACCCTACTGTAGGTGGTGAGAATGGGCAACCTCACCTCCTCTGCATTGTCTCTGAGCATCGGAGCCCCCAGGGCTGCGTACTCAATCCCATCTATGAGCATATTGATCACATGATCACTTTAAATGCTCCGATGACTTTCTATGCACATTCAATGTACATTGGCATATTTGAATGTACCATTCACAGGCACAATTACACTTATAAATATAATATTTATTATGTATTTCATATTGTCCTTTTCTACACTCTTTGGAATTGCTGCTAGTTTTCATTGTTATGTATATCTTTTCTATTTCTATTTTTTTTGCTTTATAATTTACTTATTGCTTACTGTGTAGCTGTCGTGTGCCATGTCATAAGAATTTCACTGCTCAGAACAACACTGTTATTTTGTGCATTTGACAATAAAATAGGCTTTGACTTAAGGTAAAATAGGGAAACAGGAATATGAAAGCAAATTATTGCCAAAATGATGATGATGATATCAATTACAATTGGGATTGAACAAGCACCTCGACTTTGCCAGACGAGCTTGTGCTGTGATTAAAGTGATTCAACAACTTACTGTTGAGTGCATTCTCCAGGAGAAAGACGTAATGTTCCTGACCAGAGAGAGAGTGTGCAAGGTAAACACTGGCAGAGTCTGATACATTCCGTATGTATGCACCTGCTCCCAATTATACCAGGGCAGCCATAAAAGGGGGAGTAGAAGCAACCCCGGTGAGAAGAGGGACTACAGTCTGTGTACTGTGTTTTTATCCATGCTTTCTTTTACAGAATGTGTAAGCAACACCCTACCTACCCCAGTCCTGTAGACCTGAAGGCAGGACAGTGGGTTTGCAGCAGCCAGAAGTCTTTCGGTTTTACTCTTTTTGCCTGAGTTAATTAATGTCTTCACTTGCCAGTGTCCTGTGTTTTCACCTGTTACCAATTCTCCCAAATATAAATCTAGGTCAAATTATCCCTTTAAGTTGGACTGGTTGGCACAGCTACGTTGTTAGCCTGCTACATTCCATGACTGTCAGACTTAAGCAATTCAGTCTATTGGACACAAAAATGTTTTGCTATGAAACACCTTTTCATTTGGGTCTTTGTCCAATGAAATTATTTGACATGCCAAATAAGCTTTTAATTTTGTGTGAAATAACAAAAAATTATTACAGAATGTTGTGTGCTGTCATTGGAGTGATACCTTGCATATTCCAGAAAACATATAGTCACTTGTTGTTCTAATGAGATCAAAATATCTTAACATATAACAAACAAGCAAGTTAGCCAACAATCTAGCCCTGTTGCCCTAAAGCAACAGATTATATTTTGACAGGTCAAGGCGCCACATATGAATGATATAAGCTTATTGCCAAGCTTTGTGAGTCCTACGAAAAGAAAAGTCTAATGAAATATTATGAAAAAATGTATTTAAATTAGATTTTTGTCATCACAATTGTTGTAATATGAATACTTCCCAAATCAAAGCTTCCATATGGTTCCCACACCCCATTGAGAGTTCCTGCTCCATAATCACAGCCATCACAAAAGTGGTAATCAAAACCGATTTAGGCCAACTTGGATGTGTAATCATTTACAAAATAATAACTAACCACTCAAGTCAATGGGGCGCACATCAATTCACAAGAGACAGCAAGAGTCAGTTGAGTAACCTTGATTTAAAGAACAATGATGATTAACAGCCTGTCTCAAGGGTCCTAGACCTCTATTGTAATTGGGCTTAGACAACAATGAATCTATTAAGGATTTGAAAAGGACTATACTGTTCTGGTTGTTTACTGAACATTTTTGGTTATTATTATGCATTTCATATGTGAAATAACTCATACACTGGTTATTATTATTTATTTTACTTACCCTTATTTGGCTAGGTAAATTGCCTCTGAACACATTAATTTACAGCACCGACCTGTAAGCAGTAAGGGTGAACTGCCTTGCTCAGGTTATTTTTCACCTTGCCAACTCAGGGATTTGATCTACAAACCTTTCTGTTACTGGTCAGTTGCTTAAACTACTGCAGCCCTGATATGTATTAAAATTGGGATGGGGGTCCTAGTCTGAGGGCTAGGTCAATACTGGTTCATATGATCAGGGAAGTGTGCTAATAAGGCTCACATTTCAAACAGAATGCTGAATGATGATTATTTGAATATCCTAGTTATGTGGATAATACAGTACCATCTTTTTATTATCTATTAGATAACAGAAAATGTGCATATCAAAGGTGATTGTCCCAGATTTGGCTCATTGAATCGATCAGTCTTTTGTGAAGATGTTTTTTGGTGTTTTTATATTTTATTTGATAGCAAAGAGTGGAAAGATAGGTTATGTTTTTGCAGTGAGGATAAAAGTTTTGTTGACATTTGCAGATGCTATGCAGACAATTTATATTGATTATGAATAATTAACAAGTAAACAAATCA
The DNA here is from genome assembly GCA_016801175.1 of Esox masquinongy. NCBI lineage: Eukaryota > Metazoa > Chordata > Actinopteri > Esociformes > Esocidae > Esox > Esox masquinongy. Next base: position 10,835 of record JACXGI010004832.1, read on the forward strand.
AGCAAACAAATGAGTCTCTTTCATATTTTTGTTCCTGACTTTACCATAATAAGCTGTTTTTAAGAAGCCACTCGTTCGCAAATGAACTCTCATTGGTTACTATGTAACACTTTGTTTATGTAGTTCGCATAATTTAACTCCTTAACTGCAAGAAATCATTAGGTAGCCCTACTGATAAACAGCCAAGAATAATGCTGTAAAGACAATGTATCTCATACAAGCTGACATTTTTTACTATATTAAAAGCTAGCTATTAGATCGCTCTTGCTGAAGTCTCTTTTTCTAGTTTGTTTCAAACATGGAAACGTTTTTAGGGGGCTTGAAACAGGTGCGCTCATGGTTCAGCTATGTCTCATTGCTGGCCACATCGATTTTTCCCAAGGCTGGCCTATTCAGGTCCTACACCGCACAGCAAATACATCCGTATTCAGTGTGCCTCAATTGGCATTGCCCTCAGTCCCCAGATGTCCTGAGTTGGGCCTCAACTGCTGGTTCTGCCTGAGCCTCTGACTGCGCTGTCTCTCTCCTTTCTCTGTCATCCTCCATCTTTTGAAGCTCCTCGTCTGGGTATTCCAGCTGAAAATAATAAGGCTTGCCTCAAAAGTACTTTTGAAAGAAAAATAGTTAGCTTTGTTAGAAGCAAGCTTGCAGCTACTAATTTTGTTTATAGTGGACAGTTTGTGTCATTTTATATTTCATAAACCCCACCACGGTGCAAATTGACTGATGAGTGGGAACCAAGTCCTTGTGATGGTTAGGGTGCCTTACAAGCTCAGTCAAGGTTGTTGGCTAGAAATTGTGTTTTTCTCCAATCACATAGGTATACAAAATAATTTGAGCTAGTGTGATAAGAGGCAGAATGGCATGGACACGTGTCTCAATCTTCGGCTTTTGCAAACCCTTAGGGGTTCACAGTGTTGAGGCATGGCCTTAATTGAAAATTGCACTTGCTGAAAATGTACATGTGAGCAGTAGAGCGATCAAGGAATAACATACATGCATTTCCTTATGAGTGGAGTGTATGTCGGGGTATGTGTTATTGCTTTGAAGGATTTTATGTTTTATTGACATGGACAGTGGAGAAAGACAGGTGAAACCCTTGGCTGAAACAGGAGTGGGCCAGATTAAAACCCATGCTGTAGCAGTATATGTTTACCAGAAGCAGCAGCACACACTTCGGGATGACGTCCTTTTTGTGGTGGTTGGCCATTCCTTCTTTAATTATTTGTCTTGTATTACATAAAGCAAATTGAAGTGCTGTTTTACTTGATAATTTTGTCTACTATCCTGTCTGTTTTAATTTATAAAAATAATTATCTTATTTTTAACTTAAATTTCCATTGCTTTTAATAAAAGATAATGGAACTACATTGTTGAATTTTTGTCCTCAGCACACTACTGATAGAGACCATGGTTCATTTCCCTTAATAAATAATTTTAAATAGTCATTAATTTGGTATGTTTGTGAAAAAAACATCTTATCTTTACCTCTGGGATATACATTTGAGTTTAATTTAAATGTACTCTATTGCAGAGATTATAAACATTACCACAGATTTACAGACCAAATGAAATGCTCATAATGCCAAATTGCGCTCATAATGACACTCATAATAATGCTAATAATAACACTAACTTAAATATTCAGCCATACAAACTTGAGATACTGTCACCCTCTTGAGAAGCAGGTTATGACACATTTATGCCTGGACCCTGAGGCCAGTTTTGTAAAGACAAAATGTAATTATCAATGGATACCCAACACCCAACAGAGACTTAATAGCATGACTACTGAAGGAGGCACTGAATCTTGAGGAGAAACCTGTTTGATCACATACAAAAAGGTCTGCCAGCATGTTCAGGATGGGTGGGAAACTTCCGTTATGTCAAGGGAGTCCTGCAAATCGCAGAAGATCTGAGAGATTGGCCCATTCTATGCCAGAGAATACACTTACAGGGCCAGAGTTTAACAATATTTCATGAATCCCTATGATGTTCATGAAACACAGACGGTACAAAACATCTCAGAGCCTCATCTACCTACAGTACTACATTATACTACGTTAAAGAGTTAATTCGTCCAAAAATCATATTTCGGTGACAGTACCTTACCCCGAGTTTGTCCTTCAGGCACAGTCATTTTTTAAACGAATCCATTATTCAGCTGTCTCAGTCAGTAATTAGCGTTATTAGCACCATACTAATTCATGAATGGAAACCGTACGTACCCCTATCGCAAAGCTGCATTGCAAGCGGAAAACTACTGTAAAACACTCCAAACTAAGACACGTGGTGTTGTTTACCTCAAAGTACATGCCAATGTTGTATACTTAAAAATAAACTGTTAATTTTCACGATATAATGTAATTCTCATTTCAAATAAACGGGTACTTCCTGTGTTTACCGGTCAGTTTTGTTCACAATTGTATCAATCCACAAGCTTGTTTGGGAAGAGTAAGTGTATACACAGTAAACGAAAGTTAGTATTTGCTAGCTGGAAAGCAAGTTACCTATTTCGTCTTAGATATTCACCTCGGACAATCAAACTTTATTTGCTTGAGAGAGAAATGAAAATACATATACACCGATCAGCCATAACATTATGACCCCCTGCCTAATATTGTGTAGGTCCCCCTTTTGCCGCCAAAACAGCCCTGACCCATCGAGGCATGGACTCCACTAGACCTCTGAAGGTGTGCTGTGGTATCTGGCACCAAGACGATAGCAGCAGATCCTTTAAGTCCTGTAAATTGTTAAGTGGGGCCTCCATGGATCAGACTTGTTTGTCCAGCACATCCCACAGATGCTCGATTGGATTAAGATCTGGGGAATTTGGAGGCCAAGTCAACACGTTGAACTCGTTGTTGTGTTCCTCAAACTATTCCTGAACCATTTTTGCTTTGTGGCAGGGTACATTGTCCTGCTGCAAGAGACAAATGCCATCAGGGAAATGTGATTCATCAGACCAGGCCACCTTCTTCCATTGCTCCATGGTCTAGTTCTGATGCTCACATGCCCATTGTAGGCACTTTTGGCAGTGGACAGGGATCATCATGAGCACTCTGACTGGTCTGCGGCTATGCAGCCCCATACGCAACAAAGTGCGATGCACTGTGTGTTCTGACACCTTTCTATAAGTACCAGCATTAACCTTTTCAGCAATTTGAGCTACAGTAGCTCGTCCGTTGGATTGGCCTTCGCTCCCCATGTGCATCAATGAGCCTTTGCCGCCCATGACCCTGTCGCCGGTTCACTGCTTTGACCACTTCTGATATGTACTGACCACTGCAGACCAGGAACACTCCACAAGGGCTGCAGTTTTGGAGATGCTCTGACCCAGTCGTCTAGCCAACACAATTTGGCCCTTGTCAAAGTCGCTCAGATCCTTATGCTTGCCCATTTATTCTACTTCTAACACATCAACTTTGAGGACAGAATATTCACTTGCTGCCTAATATATCCCATCCACTGACAGGTGCCATGATAATTAGATTCAGTGTTATTCACTTCACCTGTCAGTGGTCATAATGTTATGGTTAACTGGTGAATGTTATGTCTGACTATGAATGTTTTATCTGAATATGAGCAGGAAGAACATTTTTCAGGGGGTAAAGCCTTACTTGTTCTAACCATAATAAACAGATGATGAATTGACCGAATAGAAGCTTGGACAGCAGCTAAATAGGGCCGATGGTGAACACGTTAATCCCCAACCCTTGCCCAGAATATCCGGAGGTAATGTGTACTTTTTGTGTTGTAACATAGCAATAGGAAGCATTGCTTACAATATGTCTTGTCTCCACCGGTTGAACTGGGTAACTTGATGGAATTGCATTTGGCTTTAGTCCTCTTCTAAGTGAGCGTGGGTCACAATCCTCTGTATTAAAATGTGTCTCACAAAAATTAAATGTCTCGTTGGCAAAGTTGCTCCATTGATTCTCCCACAATATGACTCGGGAGAGGCAGAGGTATTGTCCCAATTGAAGAGCAGGTAGAATTTAATTAACTCAAGATCCACAAGCAGGCAAACGAGAAGGCAGAAGTCGACATCGATACAAACAATATCTAGAATTTAAAAGTTTATAAAATGCACCAAATAACACCGCGTCACCTGCACCATGAAATTCTTGTGACATGGCACACGACATCTACGTTGTTAGAATTTAAAAATATATAAATCAAAAATATAGCAATAATATATATAAGTGTAAACTAGCAGCAATTTTAAAAAGCTAGGCGAAGCAACCTATCCTCACATAGCTTGTTGAGGTTAAAGTTCACGCTCACCCTGTTGACATCACTGCCGAAGAACAGAAGCTGTGTATGGTGGCTATAGGAAATAGTTCGCTAGTGCCAGTTTGAATTCAGCCAAATCCGTCGGCTGTTTCGTCGGTGTACAGTTTAAAAAATTAATGCTACCGCGACAGATTACTGAATGTAGTTTGAAGTGTTTTGGAGTAGTTTTCTGCTTGCAATGCAGCTTTGCGATAGCAGTCCAAAATGTTTCCATTCATGGATTTGAACAATACTAATAATGCTAATTACAGACTGGGACAGAACTGAATAATGGATTGTTTGAAAAAATGACTAAGTGCCTTCTGGAATATCTCTTCGTAAGTGAACTTTGGGGAATAATATGACTTAGGACGATCTATCCCTTTAAGGCAGGAAGAATTTGCCTACATCTGAAGGACAAAAAAATCCCTCAAAATCAGTAAAAACACTGATATTAACATTATATGGTCCCTGATATGACTCTTTTATGGTCTCCTTCCAGTATATTGGGATTTCTGTTAATCTATGACATTTTAATCTTTTCATTTGTGAAAGTGATATTAATTCTACATAGTAGCAAACTAGTTTTTTGATGCACATATCTTATTTTTGTATTGTGGCCAGGTGAGAGCAAGATGGACCATTTTGGCCAAAACTAACAATGCCCATGCCTCAATAAACACCATCCCTACATTCAGGTAGGGAGGCTTGTCATCAGTGGGGACTGGAAATCTTGATAAAACTTGAAAAGCAACTTACCTTTCAGCAGGATAATGATTCCAAGAACATGGTCAAAGATATGTTGGTGGGGCTCAATAACAAAAAAAAGTGAATGTCCTATGATGGCACAGTCATTCCTAATCTCAATCCTATTCAGGGTCTGTCGCACTATTTAGAAATTGCTGCCACAAAAGTTATCCAACAAAAAAGCTGTTATTGCAGCAAAGGGTGGCTCTATAACGAAAATACAGCTCCGTAAAAAATTAAGAGACCACTGCACCTTTTTCTTTCATTTCCAAAACAATTTAAATGGAAAGTTTTGAGTGAGGAACAGACGCGTTCAATTTGCAGTGGTCTCTTAATTTTAACCCTTCTGTTCCTCACTCAAAACCTTCCTTTTCAACTTTTTTGGAAAGGAAAGAAAAAGGTGCAGTGGTCTCTTAATTTTTTACGGAGCTGTATGTATGTGATGATTACTTCAATATACAGTGTTTTATTGTATATTTTCTTAACAATATTTCCCAACATAAAACCAATGTCACCATACAATATTTGATTATGTCAGTGTTTTATAATATCAAACAGAACAAAATCTTTCTACTACTGTCGTGGAAAACCACAGAATAAGATAAATGTCTACGGTTTCAGGTCAGCAGATCTATGCTTTAACAACAATAATAATTAGCCTCATTCAACAGAGATGACTCAGATGGAAGAAAATATTACAGTAAGCCTTATCATAATTCTATCCCCTTCTACATTTCTAGGTAAAAAAGGCAGAAAGGAATAAGTGAAACAAATGTTTTATCCACAGTACTAAATACACAACTATGTTAAGCTAGAGTGGAGTTGATGCACAGTGGCTAGGAATAAAACCCTAGTAGGTTGTAACTCAGGAAGAAACCTAGAGAATAACCAGATTCTGAGGGGTGGCCAGTCCTCTTCTATATGTGATGGGGGAAGATTATAGGAGTACAAGATTATTATAATAAATACATGTGGACTGTGTCCAGAGTAAACAGAATCCAAGTCAGCTGCATGACCAGATGGACAAGGACAGGGACAAACAGTTGCGGTGAGAGCAGTGCCAGCTGGAATTGTCAGGCAGAAACTTGATCTGCAACACAACCAGGAGGACTTTAGACAGGGACAGCTACAAGCCATTTGGTCCTGGAAGTCCTGAGGTGTAGTCTAAGAAATCATGTCTTCCTAAGTTTAAACAAAAAGGGACAAGGAATGTTAGACAGCACATTCCTTGGATTTGCAAAGGGGACGGACCTTACTCCTCCAGCACAATAATATAGCAGCATAAAAACCTTCGGGCTGAAAAAGGGGGGTCCAGTGACAGTGTGGCCTTATCCAAGGGAAACCCCGGACAAGACCCACCGGGCAGGAAATGACTCTACCCACTTTGCCAACCATCTGATCAAAGGGACACCAACTGCAACTACCCTGAAAGAGGACAAAGTATCGACCACAGAGGTCACTCCCATTTCACAAGGACGGCAACGGAGAACAACAATAAGCAAGTGACTCCGTCCCCTGACACCTTCACACCCCTGGGCCATAAAATAAATCATAGACATGGCTGAAGAGATGAGTCTTTAAAAGACATTTAAAGGTTTGGAATGAGTCTGCATCTTTTACCTTAATCGGGAGATCATTCCACTTTAGTGGCGCTTTATGAGATAACGCCCTGCCTCCAGCTGTTTTTTTAGAAATTCTTCGTAAAATAAGGCCTGCTTCTTGTGATCTCAGCATAGGTATGCATGGCTGGATTAATTCAGCGAGGTAAGTAGGAGGAAGTCCATGTAATGTTTTGTACGTTAACAATAAAACCTTAAAATCAGCCCTAGCCTTAACTGGCAGCCAGTATAAGGAAGCTAATACCGGAGTAATTTGTCCAAATCTTTCTGTTCTAGTTAAGATTTTTTCAGACGTGTTTAGTACTAATTTAAGTTTATTTATTGTTTTATCAGGGAAACCAGAGAGAAGAGTTTTGCAGTACTCTTCTCTCTGTAACAAAAGCATTGATTTGTTTTTCTGTATAATTTTCTGATAAAAAGTATCAGATTTTTGTAATTTTTTGATGATGCAAAAATACTTTCTTGAAATATACAGCTCTGGAAAATATTAAGAGACCACTCCTAATTTTTCTTAAATCAGCATCTAAACATGTATGGCAGCCATTCCATTCCAGTGTCTGTTAAATTCCAACACAGGCACACCTCATTTTAATTAATGAGGTACTGATTAGATGATTACCTTAACCAAATCTAATTTAATGAGGAAAAGTATAAAACCACTGCTGTGGTCATCACTATCCTCTTGCAATATGACCAGCTGGATGGCAGAAACTGCAAGTGGTCCCTCAAAGGTAATTTGAATAAAAAAATAACTATTCAACATGACAAAAGAGTTGAAAAGAAAAGCTTTGAGTGAGGAAAAGAAGGGTTCAATTCTGGCTTTACTGGCAGAGGGATACAGTAAGTGTCAGGTTGCTTCCATCCTGAAAATTTCAAAGACGGCGGTTCATAAGAACAAGGTCAAGCAACAGACATTGGGGACAACAAAGCTACAGACTGGCAGAGGGCAAAAACGACTGCCCGAGATGACCGTCAATTCATTCGAATGTCACTCAACAACCATAGGATCACATCAAGTGACCTACAAAAAAATGGCAAACAGCAGCTGGGGTGAAGTGCACGGCGAGGACGGTTCGAAACAGGCTCCTAGGGGCAGGGCTGAAATTGTGCAAAGCTAGAAAAAAGCCCTTTATCAATGAGAAGCAAAGAAGAGCCAGGCTGAAGTTTGCAAAAGACCATAAGGATTGGACCGTAGAGGAATGGAGTAAGGTCAACTTCTCTGATGAGTCAAATTTTCAGCTTTGCCCAACACCTGGTCGTCTAATGGTTAGATGGAGACCTGGAGAGGCCAGCATTGATCCCGTGTCTTGTCTCTACTTCCGGTTGAGAGTATCTGCTGGCGTCGCGTTGGATTGCCCCTTCTCACTGGAACTGTCTAACTCTGTTCAACTGTTTCTTCCTGTCTTCTCTAAAATGTTCACTCATTTTTCTGTTTTTTGTTTTGTATTGCCTGCTGCCGGTGCGCCTGTCATCTGCTAATCTTCCGTGTCTCGACTGCGTTGCTGTGATTACCTCCAACTGGATAACTCACCTGATTGTGGCACTACTTATTCTGATCCTGTCTACCCTCTCTGCCCTGTCCTGGAATATACTACTGTTGGATTTCCATGTCTCCTTCTCTGGAGTACCACTATTGGACTGCCTGTGTGAACTCTGTCAGGGAAATTTCTTGAACTGCTGTATTTTTACTGATTAAAGTACTGAGTCCCCATGTTTAGATAAGAAAAAGAATGTGGGAGAGGGGGCATCATTGACTGGTATCAGCAGATTATAGGGTTACTCGTAAATCTGCCTATCTGTATAACCCATCAGAGTCTATCTATTGTTTGTCCAGATGCTGTATGTCCTTTTCAGAGTTGAAAAGGTTACCCTTGTTGGGGAGGACAGCCTGCCCCTTGGGTGAAACCTAGGTAGTGATAGAACAAAGGGAATGCGTTTTATTGACATAGGACAGCTGTGCAGCATCTTACCACACCCCTTTTTCCCCTTTAAGTACTGATGATTGTCCTGTATTAATTTAGAGATTATTCAACGTTACTTGGTAACCTGTGTACTCTCTCCTTGCAAGAATAAACTGTTTATTGTGCAACTGAGTTTTCCTCAGTTCCTTCATTTTTGTAAACTGTTTGGACTTTAGAAATTGTCATCACAACTCTCCATCTCGTTTTAAAGTCTATTGTCAACTACTCCGCTACCGCACATGCCGAGTGGCTATCTAGCTCCACGACATCTCCACTTGTTCAATTCCCTAAGGCGCTCGCGCTGGCAAGAAGTTCTCCACTCGTTTGCCATCGCCTGGGCCCCAGCTGTCAATTACACTGTGTAAGTCTCCACTTTCTCTTTGGTTTTCTCTGTGGGTCAGGGTTTTCGTTCATAATGTGGTTTGACAGTGGCTGCTAGTAATAAATGATAGGTGGCTGCATTGTGGGCTGATTGAATGTCCGGGTGGCAGAGCAGGTTCCCATGTAACTTTAATTCAACTACTATTGATTTATTCTCACTGCCATGTACCTGCCGGTTGACTCCCGTCTAGTCCTTTTGGCAATCCTCTGCCCAGCACTACTGTGGTTCCCACCAGCCGTTTTCTTTCAAACAAAGTATTACACCCCCGACGATCTACAATCCATGAACAAAAACTATCGCATTTCTGGAATCCTACGTAGATGCCCCTACTTACATCGAGGCTCACACCGCAAACTATGTGTTAACTCTAGTCCTTCAGGCAAAATTATCTCCCTCTGGTCTCACTCACGTCATCCGCCGTATAAATCCGGTTGAACTGTAAACCAAAATTGCCTACGTTCCCTTCAACCTACCACAATCTACAACTCTGGTTCTACATGTTGCATTACTAACCTTGCTCTCCTAAACACCCGCTCCATGACTAATAAAGCCCCCTGCTCTATGAATTAATACTGGACAACAAGCTGGACTTTCTTTTCCTAACTGAAACGTGGCAAACACCCGGAGTTTTTTCCTATTAAATCAAGCCACTCCCAATGGTTTTAGCTATCTGTCCCGCCTAACAGGTCATGGTGGTGGCCTTGCTGTACTATACAAATCCCATTTTAAAATTACTGAGTAGTCACTTCCATCCTTCACCTCATTTGAATATATTGCCTGTAAATCAACAAACTCCCTGACCATCATCCTTATTTATCGTCCTCCAGAAGCTAATGACTCATTCCTCTGTGACTTAGCTGAACTACTCACCATTGCTGCATCACTCTCCCCTCGCCTTCACCTGCTTGGCAACATGAGTGTTCACTTTGACTCACCTAACTCCAAATTTACCTCTGATTTCATCGCTGTCCTGGACTGTTTTAACTGTATCCAATGTTAATTTCCCACCCATATCAAAGGTCACATACTTGATCTCGTCTGTTCCGTCGGCCTTACCATAACCCATATAACTCCATCTTCATTTCTGGTGTCTGACTCCCGGACCCTCTTCTCTACTATCAGCAAACTACTTCAACCCTGCAATGACTCACTGCCTATCCCCTCCACTAAACTTGCCAACTCTTTTTTGCAGTTTTTAAAAGATAAAATAACAACAATAAACTCCTCACTATCTAATAAATCTACCACAGCCCCCCCTCCATATTTGTCCACCTGCTGCCCAGGACTCTCACCTCTCCTCATTCAGTCCAGTTGATTCCCCTTACATCACAAAACTAATAATGACATCCAAAAATACTAGCTGCTCTCTCGATCCTCTTCCGACATTCCTGCTTAAAGCCTCCTTATCTGCTCTCAGTCCACACATCACAAGCATAGTCAACCTCTCTCTCTCCAACGGTATTATCCCCTCCTGCCACAAAGCTGCTGCTGTCACCCCCATCCTAAAGAAACCTGGAGTAGACAACACCATCCTTAACAATTTCCGCCCCATCTCCAACCTCCCCTTCCTGGCAAAAACTCTTGAAAGAATTGTTGCCACACAGCTCCAAGCCTACCTCCTCAAAAATAATCTATATGAGACTCTTCAGTCTGGTTTCCGGCCAATCCATAGTACAGAAACTGCACTCCTCAAAGTCATCAATGACCTTCTTCTTCCATATCAACCAACACACACACTCCGTTCCAATACTGCAGGCCACCTCATAATCCCCAAGTCCAAGCTCAAAGGCTTTGGTGACAGGGCATTCTCAAGGGTTGCTCATAGGCTCTGGAACACTCTCCTCAAAACCATCCGTGACTCTGAGACTCCAGATCTCCAGCAACGCCTCAAGACTCCTCTGTCCAAAATCGCCTACCCATAGCCATGCCAAATCCCACACTCTCAATCTTTGTTGTTTTCTCATAGTATTTCTTTTGTTTCTGTTTGTTTTCTGTTCCATGTCACTTTTGTACAGCGTCTTTGGGTCCCTGAAAAGCGCTATATAAATATAATGTATTATTATTATTATTACAAGTCACATTGTCTCACACCCAATGTGAAATTTGGTGGAGGATCGGTGATGATCTGGGGATGCTTCAGCAAGGCTGGAATCGGGCAGATTTGTCTTTGTGAAGGACCCATAAATCAAGCCAAGTACAAGGTTATCCTGGAAGAACACCTGCTTCCTTCTGCTCTGACAATGTTCCCCAACTCTGAGAATTGGTTTTTCCAGCAGGACAATGC
>JACXGI010004832.1:22202-50959 GCA_016801175.1 Esox masquinongy
CCTGTCATGGCCAGCCCAATCTCCAGACCTGAACCCCATTGAAAACCTCTGGAATTTGATCAAGAGGAAGATGGATGGTCACAAGCCATCAAACAAAGCCGAGCTACTTGAATTTTTGTGCCAGGAGTGGCATAAAGTCACCCAACAGCAATGTGACAGACTGGTGGAGAGCATGCCAAGACGCATGAAAGCTGTGATTGAAAATCAGGGTTATTCCACCAAATATTGATTTCTGAACTCTTTCTAAGTTAAAACGTTAGTATTTTGTTGTTAAAAAATGAATATGAATTTGTTTTCTTTGCATTATTTGAGGTCTGTAAACAATGCATCTTTTTTTGCTTATTTTGAAAACAACAGTTGTTGTTTTCTACAAATAAATACTCTAAATGACAATATTTTTAATTGGAACTTGGGAGTAATGTTGTCAGTAGTTTATAGAATGAAACAAAACTGTTCATTTTACTCAAACACATACCTATGAATAGTAAAACCAGAGAAACTGATAATTTTGCAGTGGTCTCTTAATTTTTTCCAGAGCTGTATATGTTTTTCAAAAGAGAGATCAGAGTTGAGGTTAATGCCGATGGACTTTCATTTTTGGGGATATATCCCTATAACAGTCGAGTTTCGCTGTGAGATCTGCCAACAAATCTCTTTGTTTCTTGGGACATAAAACAAGCATTTAAGTTTAAAATCTGTCATCCACTTCCTTATGTCTGAAACAGTCCTCCAGGGTAGCTAATTTTGGGGCTTCTCCATGTTTCAATTGAAATTTACATCTGTGTCATCAGCATAGTAGGGAAAATTGATATTGTGGTTCCAGACATCAGCAAGAGGCAGCATATCTAGTGAAAACAATAGTGGTCCCAAAACCGAGCCTTGAGGAACACCATAACATACCTTTTATTTTTCAGAGGACAGGCCATGCACACAAACTAATATCTGCCTGAAAAATATGATCTAAATCAGGCAAGATTGCATCCATGTAGCCCAACATGGGTTTTCAATCTCTCCAAAAGAAGTGAGAGATCAGCAATGTCAAAGAAGCAACAGGACAGGTGTAGAACCTTTGTCTGGTGTCAATAAAAAGTTAATTTACCACATTCACGAGTTCAGTCTCAGTGCATTTATATAACAGTTTTTAAAATCCTTGTTTCTAGGGTGCAAGTGCATTAGTTGTTGTCACAGTAAATGTAATAGGATGGTGTTTCCAATTTTACAGGATTATGAGGTAATGTATAGTGGCAATGCATAGGTCCCGAGACATGTTGGATAAAACCAACTGAGTCAATAATGGCTCCAATGTCCTTGGACTTCTCCGTGTTATTGAAGTCAAAATCAGAAAGTAGAACATCGGCCATGACTACATGGTCCGATAAGAATTCTGTGCAGCTTATCATTGTATTTTGATTATGACTGAAATAGTGGAGGGCTTTATTCTAGTAAGATTACTATGGTAAACACTACCATGTTTTACTTGACCTAGATTGAGTCACTCTCTCAATGGAGAAAACTAGGCTGACTACTCTGACTATAGTATATTAGCGACAGACTCCACTAAGCTAGCAGGCTGGCTATAGCCTCCTGTCTGACCTGCACCCTTTCTCATGGGGAGGCTTCAGGAGTTAGGGCCGATTTATGCTTCAATGTCAAACAACGTGTCTGCATAGGATCTGCGGACACCGCAGAGAGACGCCCAGGCCTGCACAGCCAGGCCGCATAGGCCATGCACACCAGCTCAAAAATCTAAAAGCACTTAGCTACGCATATATGCCGCACAAACGGTGATTGGTTGGATGGCGGGAGGAGGGTTTTACACAGAGTAATGAATTCCGGCAAAATTTGATTTCCTGTATCAACAAAGAAGAAGGAGCAATGGAGTCTGGAGGCATGGCTCAAATCGAGGAACTTTTGAGATAGGAGAAATTCTGGACGAAGAGCCAGCAACTTGCCAGAAAAGGTGGAAGCTGATGAGGGACAAATATGTAAGAATAAAGAAGAAATTGAAGAGTAAAATTGGCGATGCAATAAAATTGGCGATTTCTGTTTATTTTCTGTTCCATGTCACTTTTGTACAGTGTCTTTTGGTCCCTGAAAAGCGCTATATAAATATAATGTATTATTGTTAAGAGTAAAATTGGCGATGCAGTAGGGAAAAAAAGTACCTCTGTTTTTTATAATGCTTTCTTGGCTATCCGGGCACATGAAACACTGCGAAACTGACTCCAATTTTGGTGAGGACAGAAATGAGGTAAGTTCCGTTTTTCAAATTACCAAATTACTTCTACAACAAAGTTGGCTAACTAGGCAGTAAAGATTAAAGATTCGTATTAGCAACACAGGAAACAAACTAAACTTAGTTGACGTTTTACTCAATAGAGAGTTATCCCTATGGACTGGGAGTAAATGAAAATTTTTGTCACGTTGTCGGAGAAACTAAACTACATCGAAGACCTGTGTCCACCAAAAACAACCTAGGAATGTCTCTCCAGGTACATCCTCCCTAGACTCCTCTTCATCCTCCTCGAGAGCACCTAAGAAAATGAGGAAGAACAATGACCTGACAGCTCGACTTAACCTTCTGGATCAGCGCAGAAAAGAGAGGGGAGAGAGACATGCCATGTTCACTGTAGAGCTTGATGACGATATTGCAAGATTTTGTCACACCATACGTGACCTGCTCCGTGAACTGCCACATTATAAAAAAGGTCTAGCCAAGTTCAAAATCCATCAGCTTTTATTTGAGATAGGGAAAGAAAGTGCTGTAGACATGGCCGGCTGAAGACGGTTTGAATACACACCCTGATGTGGCTAAAGTACTCTTTTTTGTGATTTGAGTGAAAATAATTTGCACACTACATTGACATTGACCTTTTGAGTTATTTTAGTCAATATTGTTTAATTTTACTTATATTCTTTTATTTAAAATGCAGAGAAAGTCCACTTTGAGTGCACTTTCTCTGCATTTTAAATTGTTCTAAGTAGTCTGCTCTTTTCACTGTTTGCAATACTTTATTGTAACAATGTTACACTTACAATTATACATACAAATATTTGACAAAATAAAGAGGTTTTCTTTAAATGTGTATGTCAATAATTCACTGATAGTTAAGCAGGCCAGCCCTCAGCACCGTATCCTGCCATGGCACATGAAAAACCTCATCAGGTCATTGCGGACTCCAACAGCTGCCCAAGAGACTCTCCCTGCGTCAGCAAAGGTGTCTCTGTGACCTGTTTCTCCACTCCCCTGGCCATGCCTCGCCATTGTTCAAAACAGAGTCTGTGAAATTAGGTGGTATATACCTTGATGCAGGTGTGTTGGCAGCATCTGTATAGGCCAGATAAGTGTGCAGTGCAATACAGGCCTTCACAACATGTGTCCATTTATCTGGTAGGAATTCCATCGGATTGCCTAGAATTCTCCACCTTGCGACCATTATACCAAATGAGTTCTCGATCACACGCCTGTCCCGTGAATGTTGATAGTTGTAGATCCTCTTGCTGTCGTCCATATTGGCACCTGGTAAAGCAGAATTTACATTGAAATTTAAAAGAACATAACACAAAAAAACAACTGACTTCTAACTGCTTTTTGTTGTAGTGTACTTGTACTGTTCAATGACAAATTGGAATCTATTGTCACTGAACAAGTACAAGTATAGTACAACAAAAGCAGTTTGCATCTAACCAGAAGTGCAAATAGAGGAGGGCAGAATATTTACAAGTATTAAGTATATGTATGTACAAGTGGTATGTATAGATTTGCAATTAATGCAAATGCATTACATATGGCAATTCTAAATGTGCAAAAAGGCAAATAGAGGAGGGCAGAAAATGTACAAGTATTAAGTAGAAAGCTATAATTAATCTAATATTGTCTGCTTATAATTTAACCCTCCAAATATTTTCAAAATATCAATAAACAATTGCTTCCTTTGAAAGAGCTTCATCAGATGCAATGGAAAAGCAGCATCTCCAATGATGACATGAGGGATGGTGACTCCTATTCCATTTTGCAGGTGATGGGATAGCAATTGTCTCCAGAAGCAGGTTTGCGTGAAGTGGGTGGCTTGATGTGTAATAAGGGTTCCAAGCGATGTAGAAGATCGTTGAAATGATTAGCTGAAATCCTAATTTTTTTTAAAAACACCTGTTCGTCCATCTTACGTATCTGTTGAAAAAGCACACTGTATTCTCCCTCATCTGCTCGAGACATATTCAAAGGCCTCACTGACAACCTCCTTTTTTGCATCTTCTCTCTTTCCTTCTAATTAACTGTATACAAATCCGTTTCTTGCAACTCATCGTCCTTCCCCTTGTCCTGACTTATTTTTCCACGTTCTCTTAAACTTGCCATTCCAGAAGTAGATTGTTGTTTGGGTCTACCCAGATCTAGCAAGATAGCTATTAGCCTATATTATTTACCAACTATACAGATACTTCCTCTGTGAAGTTTTCCTGCTCTACAAGCGAACAAACCAACATTTTGCGCGACATCGCCACCTAGTGCAAAGAAATGTAATGGCTATCTACACAACAAGGCTTCACAACTATAAATGCTGAGCATGTCGACTTACACCCGCACATGACATTAACAATGCAGGCCCGCAGAAGCTTTAGGCTCCTGTCTATGTACCTTGATAAAAGTGCACCACTCCAGCTTGGATGGAGTCCATCACTCTTCAGAAGGTCCAATATAATCAATTATACCATAATACATAACAAAAGCATGAAATTCTACTTTACAAATCACTCATATTTTTGACAAAGAAATAAACAACATAGTCAATTGAACATTTCATTTAGGATATATTTTTTTGGTAAATGTGTCAAATCCTGAGGCATGTCTATCCATTATTTAGTGTGAAATTACACAAGCTCATAAATAATCTAGTGCTATATCACCGTTTTGGTGTTTTTTCTTTTTTTGTGGCTACATACCTCGTAAATATATATATAGATATAAACATATAAATATATTTTTGGGATTTTTCCCTTTCCTCAGATTTTAGCTGTTAGCAGAGCTTGCATCATTGAAAACTCGGTCAAAGGGTACACCGGAGGGTGTAATTAGCCTTTATACACTTGCTCATTTTCACTCTCTCGGTTGTGGGACATTTAGGCAAATGGCAGAGGCGAGCCTGAACATGCATATGGAGGGCGGATGGTGGAGGGAAGGACGAAGGGGTTAATTTGGGATTTACCGATAAATACTCCCAATTACAATTGGAAGAGTCTCTGGAACACAAGGAGGTGGTTTGGTATCACTGCATGATGCTCACAAGCCATTGAATCAGTCAGTAAAATAGGACATGGATGATCATTAGTTCCACAAAACAAATACTGTTGTTACAAATGAACGGTTGGGGCTCGAAAATAATAAAAACATATTTGTACATACAGGATTATATTTAGACAATTTAAATGCTTTTATTAAAAAATGAAAGAAAGAAATACTTAACATGGCATTGCCATGTACTTACCAAGTGAATTACAGGGTACCCTACAGTGGTCTAAATGATAATGTTTAGATACCTGTTTTAGTTCACTGCACTCTTAAATATACATTCTGTGACTTTTGCGAATAACAAGGTGTTTTTAAAACCTGCCATTTTGGGCCGGAATTTTAATATGTTGTTTATACTTGAGAGGCATTACAATCATTTCTCAGTTACCCATATAATTACATTTGAAAGTGAGTTGATTTAATGACGTGAACATACTGTATCAGTACCTACCTGACATTACACAATTTCCTAGGACCCACTTTCAATCAACAGTGACATTTTTTAAAACTAGTGATGGAATGCATCTTTAATGCTTAAAATTAAAGATGCACTCTAACACCAGTAGGACCTACGTATTAACAATTACAGAATACAGTCACCCATAATAAAAGGATTGACTAAACCAATTGATAGTTTTCACGTGATGTCACGGTATATGGGAATGTCCACTAGGCGGGCAAAACAAAGTTTCCTTCCATTGCCCACCATTAACAACCCGACAACCTTTACTAGCTATACTTCAAAATGCCAGATAGTTGCACTTCCATTTAAGGATGTCATGAGAACCGATACTTCGGTACCAAGTCGATGCCAAAATTCTGAAAACATGACGGTACTCGTTTTTGTACACTACCGTAAGCACTGTAGGTGCCGGGGATCCAACACGTGAAAGATGGCGGCAGGTGTAACTGCAACTCCGCCTTGACTCATCAAAAACAAAAACAGTAAGAGTCGTGTATGGAAGTACTTTGCGTTCGAGGTGGATGATCAGGGAGTAATAAATTCACAAAAACCCGTATGCAAACGATGCCTTCGAACTTTCGAGACAAAAGGAGGAAACACTTCCAACTTAGCAAAGCACTTCAAAGACAGAAACCCAGATTTATTTTTGCTATTTTTATGTACAGCAATATACTGTAGTTTGAGATTTGAGACATTTCATACAATTCCTCGACTTGGACTTGATACTTGGAGCCTGATCGGTGTTCTACTTATTCTAATCTATAGACTATGTTTACCTTTTTATTTTGTTATTTTTTTCATGTCTCGACTGGGTACTGCAATCGATATGCTGTGCCATAAGAAGTTGATTGATAGTATTTTAAGCACAGTACTGTTTGTTTTAAATACTTGAAGGCTACATGCCACTTCTTTTTTGTAATGTTAATAGTTGTTTCTTTTTATTTATTACTTGAAGGCTACATGTCACTGTTTTTGTTTTATGTAATGTTCAAATGTTTTTATTGAAGAAATGCATGTTGAAGTACATGGCTGTCAAAGGTGGGTCATGTAAACAGTAAGAATGGTTTACCTGACAATGGGAAAACTTTCATATTATTGCCGGTACATTTGTACATTTGATTCTGTGTTATACTGGCTGCACTACGCTACACTGACCACCCATAGAACCAGTGGTAATTTGGGTAAATAAGCACTCAAATTTGCTTTGACAATGAAGAATTTATTCTCCTTCATCTCCCAAACAATTGCATTATTGACCCACCCTGATCAAATGTACAGATAGCTGTCTGTACATTTGTGCGCTTTCATTTTGGTAGCAGTGTAAGGGGATAGATTCTCCACAAGGTATATGTACACATCCCCAAAGTTCAGCTCCAGCAGGGATGTCGCTGTTTTTAACAATGTAAATAAAGCAGCGGGTGCTGTATATGGGTCACAAGCACCTAAGAGTTGCAGTTTGTTTGCATACCTTTGTTTTGTGAGGTGATCTAGGTAGAATCGACTTCCTATGTATTGGTCCGTCTCTATACGAAAAATACATTTTTAAACAATAGATATATTTCAGCAATAGATATGTTCTTTGGCTGTCTGTAGTAATTACAAGCCAATGCAGACAAATGCTCTTTCATGTTTTGTTTGCTTGGTGCCACAGCCAGTAATGTACCCATAAATAACTACAACAGATCTAACTGCTAAACACCACATTGGCGTTTACCTTGCTTACAAACAATAACATTAACACATAAATTTACCAGTAGAAATGTATGTTTCCAAAGACATTGATTACTTTTGACAAGCTATTTCTGTACCTTCGCCTTGGAAAAAATGTGAACATATGAAATCACGTTTACAGTGTACAGGTAGCAATAGCTACGTATTCATGGTTTCTCCACTCTCCACTAAATATGGTTGATCTGTGAATGATGCCACTGTTTGTTTTACTAATGTTCAGGCACTATCTTGAATAACAGCAAAGTAACAGCATTCACGTTTGTTTATACTTTATACAGTAGTATGCTGGCCGCAGATGTCAATAGTTAATCCACAAGCATGGTTTTCAAAAAGCAAGGCTCAAATCATTTCCCATTATTCCCATTATACAAACAGTAACTAGCCATATGTAAAAAGAGTAGGATGTACATTTTACAGTAGATTATCAGCCACAGATCTCATTAGTTATCTCACTGATTCTTGAGATAAGGGACAAAACAAGTTTTAGGTCTTATTTTTTTAATTTTAATACTACATTCATTTGAAATGGATATATTCATAGACAAAGGTCTCAGCTAATAAACCATGCAAGGGAACAGGTTTTTTATTAAAACACTTTATGAAAATTGACATTTATTCACTTCATAACTTGATTTGTGTCAACTCTGTCAGACATAGCAAAAAGCATGCTATTTTAATTTTATCAATTCAACAAGGGTTTAAATTACTCAAGTATCTAATAATGGTGTTCAGTAACATACTTAAGTAATAAAATGCATTACATACATTTTTATTCTGATTTAACACTATTTTGAAAAATCCAATTACGAAATTCCTTAATTCTGTAGATTCATTTTTAATATTAAGCATATATAATCAATGTTCTTAGGCAAAGACAACATCATTGCATGTAGTTCAGCTGGTGTTTTAATATATAAACACAATAAATTGAACAAAAAGTAACATTTCTTTGTAAAAGGACAAAAACCTTCATCTGACAATGTTGATAATTATTGACGGTGTTGACAAACAATTGATGGAGATGAAAACTGATTTAACTATTTACAAATATTTTACTAACAATTCATTGAGATCACAACAGATTAAGAAAACTAATTAAAACTTTTTAAAGATATTTAATTGTAACTGTGTAATTGTAACTGTAACTGTATTATTATCTAGGTTCCAGAATCCTTTCCACTGGAAAATCTAAGAAAACTGTCACTTAGGCATTGGGCAACAGGCGTCGGACATGCTCCCGCTCTATGAAGTCCAATACATCAGGGGCTATGCTGTAGAGCTCTCTTGTACGGCTTGATTGGAGTGGAGATGCCTTCCCTGTTAGTTTAAGAAGAATATCTTTGACTGGACAGAAACAGACATCCCTCCTCCCCTGTTTTGGGTGAGCATTGGCTGTTGGGCCATGAGGGTGCAGAATCTCCACTTTCACATCTTGGTGCTCAGTGTCTACATCAGTGGCCTTTGCTAGCCACCAGTGGCCATCATACACCACTGCTAGCCAGTCTCCATCCTCAATGCTTTCAATAGTTATTTCGACTATAGTGCCCTCAGGACCTTTCAGCGGCTCCTCTTCCATGAACTCTTCTATTTCCTCCATCTCCTCTTTCATTTCCTCCATCAACATGGCCAAAGGACCTTTCTACCTGGCCCTTGCATCAGTCTGCTGTTCCTCTGTGCAGCCATGTAAACGTAAACGAAAGTAGCTGGGGTAAAGCACTGGCAATTCAGTGGCTCACTGCAAAAGCATGATAGCTGTTTGTGGTGGACACTATTTTGATGTGGGATGACCTGGTGTATTTTTCTTGTCGCTGGAACCTGTTTGAGTTGTTGTGTGAGAAGTGTGTCATATTTTCCATGTCTTCTTCCTCAATGTGATACAGCTGAATACAATTTAGACTATTTGAGATCTTTTCAAAGAACCTTTTTCCATCTGTCACATCATTCTCATGCAGAACCAATTTGTCTGCTGTTTTTGCTGTTCCCCCAATGGCATCTGGGACACCCTTGCCATGGGATGCTGGGAAATAGTTCCATGTGGTTCTGTCGAAGCCCAGTGTGGGTGGTACTTCAGAAAGGAGGAAGAAGTTCTTCCTGTTCTTGTATTGCTTACTGGGACCATCTGACCAAAAGTGCACAGTGGTAACTGGTGGAATTTTGTCCAAATATCCTCTAGGACTGGATCCATGTGTGTCCAGATTGCTGCAGCATCTTGTCTCTTAGACTCTGAAACTGTGCAAAATGCTTCCTTTTCACCCTTGGTGTAATACATTCCAGTATGAAAATTCAACTGTGGCAAATTCTGGTTAAAGTGGATCCCACTAGCTGTTTCTTCTTGAGCTCGCTCCCACTGCCTCCATTCAACATTGATTCCACCTTGCTCTGGGGCCAGAACAGTGTGTTTGCTTAAGCACCGTAAACAGGTGCGAAGAAGGCAGGCCTCATTTTCTGGAGAGCAACAAACTAATTGAAAGCGTTCCTCTAGTTTGGTCGACTTCACAACACCTGATGACTTTAGAACTTGAAGCATTTAGCATGCATTTTCATGATACTGACAAGTCTTCCTATCAGATGCCTTTGGTGCTGTAACATAGAAGGGCCGCAGAGCACAGAAGGAAGAGTAACTGAGCTTCACATTTGGGTTCCTGTTGATGAACTCACTGTGGAGGTTGATCATGGAGTCAGTCAGAATCATTCGCTGGTGCTTAATCTTGTTCCTTGTGATAGTGTCTGTTATATCTGTTGTTATGCGATGAAGAGTTCACAAAGAACTCCTGAACAGTCTGGCTGATACCTTGGAGAAATGTAGCCTTTTTCTGTGCTGTCTGTTTCTTCTCACTCACTAACTTGTAAGTCAAACCAAACTGGCGGATCTTATGAAGAAGGTGATACTTCTTTAGAATCTTGCCTGATAATGTCAGTTGTCGCCTAGTTGATCTGTCAGTTGCCTGTCTCCGTAACACAGGAGTTTGTTTTTTAATGTTAAGTTCTCGGCAGAGAACATTGTGGAAGAGAAGAGCTCTCTTGATGTTAGGATTCCTAAGTTGTCTTCCTGATATCATCCTCTCAGTTTCTGTCTGTAGAGAATCTGTTTGCGTTTCATGTCTTCTTCTTGGTTTGGCATTTGATTTGTCAATTATTTGCGCCTTGTTTTTTCACAATTTTTGCTTTCTCAGTCGGTTTCGCTGTTTTCTTCTTAATTTTCTCTTTCAAAGCTTTTATTTCCCTTGAATGACTTTTCCTAGTTTTTCTTCTCTTCCTCTCACTTGCACGATCGTGTCTGCTTGTAGTTGGCTCTTCAGCATTCTGGTCTAGTGGACTATCTGGGTGGGTGTCTACTTGCTGCACTGCCCTGCTCTTTCTAGACATTTTCTGAGCATCCTTCCAATACCTTCTCTGATGCCTCTGCTCCCTTGCTCCCTATACTCCTATTTGTCTCAAGTTTTTGTCTTCAACCCTCTTCTTCCACCTTTGGAACAGCAGAGCACATCACAAGGTCTGACCTGCCATCCCTGCAGGATCTCTACACAGAGAGGTTTAGGAGGAGGAGCAAACGAATCATTACAGATCCCAGCCACCCATGCCATGGACTGTTTACCAAGCTGCCGTCAGGCAGAAGGTACAGGAGTATTCCGTCCAAAACTAACAGGCTACAGGACAGTTTCTTTCCCCTGGCAGTAAGGCTGCTCAATTCAGGAACCCCTCTTCCCTTCCATCCATAGTCCCATGCACACTTGTCACTTTATATCATGCTCATCTGCCAATCATATCATGCACACCTGTCACTTTTACATTGCACTACGGTTGTACAGTTGTATAGTTATTATTACTGATGCGTGTTTTTTGAATAGTGTTATTATTGATAGTTCGTGTTATCTTCTTATTTTTATATTATAATTACTGTCACTTTTTTAACTTTTAACTGCACTGTCGAGAGTAGGATAACCAAGAATTTCATTGCCATAACTTGTTATTGCAAATGACAAATAAACCTTTTGAACTTTTTTTTTGTCTTTCCTTCTCTAAAATCTCACTGTTTGATTTCTCTCTTCTCTTTCTTTGATACTCCCTATTTCTCTTTCTCTGCTCTTCCACTGACAGTTTTGTTCTAGCCACGCTTGCCTACAATACAGATAAAAGCAATACATATGAGTTTGTCTTTATTGGGAGATGGAAGAGGAAGAGGGACATTAGCTAGCTAACTAGCATATGCGGTTGTTTAGATAAACAAAGTGGTTGCTAGGAACTACTTTTCAACCCTGAACCACACTTCCGTAATACGCCCCTGTTGTGTTGTCATTTTTTCATGAATGACTTGCTCAGACCACATTGTTCCATACATATAAATTGTTTTTGGGAGCACTTGTCAACCCCGTCAGCATAAACGTCAACTCGGTCAGACATAAAACCTGACGGAGTTGACATCTGATGGAGTTGACAAACTGGAATGTTTTTCCAACTTAACCGTGTCTTGTACACCAGAGCCATTTTTTCCCCACAGTTGCTAGCTGCCTTTATTAACTAAAATGCCAACATTTATTCCACTATTCTTAACTAGGATTATAATAATGGGAAGACGGTGTTGACATGTAAAAGCTGTGACTGCAGTGATATCAACATTGTTTGTTTAAAATATTGTAAATTGAAAATTTACCAGACCAAGTGTCCTATGGCTGCATCCAACTAGAGCAGGAAGTGGAAAAGGGGTCCTCAGGGTTATAGTTGAACATGACATTTCCTGATTTATTCAGGACAGTAAAAAAAATCTGACGGAGAGTAGAGACGCAACTTTGACAGGCAGTTGTTTATGGAAAATATACTTTATAGTTTACTTTATGTATTGTGTGATTTTTTTGTATTGTATTATTTTCAATAGTTTACTTAGATTTTCAGTGTGAGTTTGAATCCAGCCCTCGGTTGGTGATTTTGGTTTCCACTGACAGTTGTTATGGCATTTTCTTCTCAATGAATTACACAATGTACAGTAAAGATTTTGATCTTTAATATATTTCGTTCATCGAGACCCAGTGTGTGATTTAACTGTTCCCTTAATTTTTTTTAGCATTGTATAAGAAATTTAAGGTTCCGCATGTTAAATATCTGACATGGTCCTCAGACTGTCTGTAGGAAGATATGTTATTTTTTCAACTTAGCCGATATCCTTCATTAACTGAAGGTTTAGATGAGAAAACTCATAAGAATGGTGATGTAGACAAAAAACAGAGATATATGATGTTACTTAAATCAAGGTACAATAATGAGTAATCCAAAGAACATTCAATTTAGACCTTAAACACTGTTACATCAATCTATCCTATTTGGTCATTTGTCAATTTATCATTTTATAATTTAAACTGCATTAACTAGTATCAGGCATTGGTTTTTAAAACTAGTACAATGATAACTGAGATACTAGAACTAGTATCTCAGTTATACTAGATACTAGTACCAGTGTCTGAGTTATCATTGTACTAGTTTTAAAATGAATTGTTTGGTAAACAAACAATAAAAAAAACTATTTTATTTAACCAAACCCAATTCAGCATTCAAAATAAATTATCTTTAAATTTATTGTGGAGAATTAACTCGCTTTTGGCTGTTTTACCCTCTTTTATAGGCTATGATATAGGCTATAATGGATTCAAATGCAGTCCTCTTGGGACACAGCATGTTTTCTTTAAGGTAAAGGCTATTACTATGTGGATAATTCATTCTACCACTTATCCTTTCCAGATAAGGAGAGAGAAAACAATATTTTAAACTTTTTGTAAGAATTATTGTAAGATTATATTTTACCACATTAGAAAAGATTATGTAAGATTATATTTTACCAGATTAGAAAATAATCTTTGTACAAATATCTAACCTTTCACTCGGATTAGATTTCCCCACGTATACTAGCTAACAGCTCAGCACGGGGCAGCAAATCACCATGTGGTGGGCCTGATAAAGGCCTAATCACATTGTCGCGAGACCCCCCCCCCCCTTAGTGGCGAAACATTGTTGACACAGTAAATGCATTTGGCTCTAATTTACATCAAACATGTCAAAACAAAACAGGTTATTTTCTTGGATGCATATTAAAACATGTTATTTACCATCAAAGTGCTTTCGAAATTATTATTCAATTATTTAAGCCTGGCCATTAACGAGGAAAGTGATCAGTTTTCCTTGATAAGTTCCAGTTATCCTGAATGTTTAGGTATGATATGTTTTTGGAAATAAACATGTAGAACTCTTAATCAATGTTTTTGAAAGCTCACGTCAGTACCTGGTATCGTCCATGATTCCGGGGCCCCATGAAAGGGACGCCATCCTGTGACTGGAATCATTCGGCGAAGTTGACAAACAAAATCCAGCATTGTCCATTTTGATTTTCTCCTTTGTCTCCTTTCCTGCCTTATGACTTTTGCCCTCTAGGCTAACAAACAAACTTTCCATTGTTCCAACTTCATCTGTAACACGCTCTCCATGCTCCATGCACGACTTCCTCAAAACCCATCTTGCTTAGCTGGAAAACTTTCTATTTCTTTTTGTCCATTCCAATTTCGGGCATCGTTGGTAATGTTCCTTTTCATTCTTGATGGTGTCCTTTTCACGTCATGATATTTAAATATGAGCGCATGCATGCAAAGGCTGCAGTTCCCATTTCCCAGTTGTATTCATACAACTGAAGGACGGCATTCATTTGTTTTGCTTGTGTCACTCTATAATCGTCTAAAACACAATAGCAGTGTCATACTGTGGTCACACAAAAAAAGAGTTTAGCACTTATCTCCAATGTATCCACCCTAGAGAGTTAGATGGTATCAATCGTGGCCTAAACAGGGAGTAACTAGGTCTTCTTTTTCACTACATAAACTATTGCGGTCTTGACATGATACGTTTAATGGGAGTATTTTTATGCCTCACACAGTCCATCTGTATCCAAAACCAAGAACTACTTTGTACATTTAGCCAGTTAGCAGTAAGCCACTTGGCCCAGAAGCTCAGACGATAACAGTACGTCTTCAATAGAATTGATAAGATTATCCGTCCAGGTCACGGCACCAACTGTAAGAATACAGCCTTTAACACTGGCTTTAGAACCGCCAGGCCTTTCAGACACCCAGTATCTGCCAGAGCTGAACGCTGTTTCACGCATTAGCATACGAATCGTCCCTATTAGCATACACTTTCTGCTCCGCAGCATCACCATCCAGCCAGACCATCAGTTCATCTACTGGGTCGTTATCAAACTATATAGAATAGTCTAAAAAATAATGAATTACAGAATTTGTTTGTTTAAAATCGTTAATGAATTTGCAGAATACAAGAATGTGTTTGTAAGGAAGGGCTTATCATATGAAAAAAAACTATTAAGAAAAGAATACAAAGAATGATTATTTCTAAAAACACAGACTATAGTATTTTCATTCATTTATACGGCCCTACAAATGTACAAAATGAAAATTACACAGCCAATCTGTAGGTGACATGAATAAGTTATTGGAAAATCGAGAGGAGTTAGAAAAAGACAAGATCCATTTGAAATAAATAGGCTACAAAAACATGGCGTCTTTGCAGGACTCTCCCGGGGGTCCAGTCTGAGAACCATGTCAGACCATGTGTGGAAACTTAAATTTCAGATATGTTGAACAATGCATTTGGCCTTTATTTATGGCTCACCCTAAGTGGGTAAAGCCAAGGGCTCTGGGAAGGGGGGAGACACCCTGGGATGGCCCCTGCAATTGTTTTCCATTAAATCAGGTTAGCCTATTAATAGGGGTGTCACTTTTCCATCGACTTAATGAACTGAAAGCAGGGGGGAATGTATGATATGATTAATTATGATTGAAAAGAGCTGAACTGAGAGAGCAAATCAAATTGGTACTTAAAAAGAGTTACATGAAAAAAAAAGATTTCTGTTTGCATAGTTCTGACGGAGCGTTGGCATCTGTTTTGTTTTACATCTTCCATTTGCAGGATTTGTTTTTACCAAATGCTAACGGACAGACACAGATTGGTATACAAGGGATAACATCAAATCTAGAGCGCTGTCACGGACCTGGCTGACACGCTCCCCTGGACGTGTGCTAATGCCACTGGATTAACCACAGAGGCTTTCAAACCAGCCTTCTTACTGGCACAGCACCGGGGCTAGATCGAAGGCATCAACTCCAGCGGGGACTTGGTCTGACGTCATACGCTGCAGAGGCAAATCCAGCAAGAAATCAAATAGAGCACCAACCCTCAATCCACCACCTGAACTCTCAATGCAAAACAGGTAGGATCCACTGACTCAGAATGAAATGTGTGTAAATGAACCTAGGGAAGCTAAACACGACACTAGCATTAGAGCTAACCAAAATCCAAGAAATAGCCCTAAAACCACTGACAGGACGAGGGAAAGTAGAAACTTTGCTAACTCCACGTTTGATAAACCAGGTACTACCTTGATTGGAGACGATATAACCAAGCATATCAGAATGGCAAAGACTGAAAACCTAAACATGGCTGACAAATCGGTCAGAGAGCTAACAGAAATGTTGCCAGTTATTCTCTCTATACATCCAAGCAACATGAAGATTATTATCCACACTGGGTCTTTTGATATTCTACGAAAGAAAACTGGCTCTGAGATCCAGAAAAAGGATTTTTCTATGCTACTGGTGAAAGTAAACAACTTTCAATAACATGTTTTCATCTCAGGCCCCATTCCAACCTTGGGGAAAGGAATTGAATCTTTTAGCTGACTCCTTGGGCTGAATACGTGGCTGATATCGGCATGCCTCAACCACGGGATTAAGTTTATTGATAATTTCAATATCTTTTGGAACTGTAAAGATCGCTTTAGACCTGATGAGGTTCATCCAAACATCATGGGATTCCGTCTGCTTGGTGCCAACATACATCACGCTCTTGGAATGCCATTTCCAAACAAGATAAGCATGAAGGACAGTACTCATAGGCAGAGTATCCACCCCCCTCTCCTGACCCTCTAACTAAAATCATCCAATGCTGGCAGAAGTTGTCCTTGTCCCAAACGGGGGCACAACAACTCCCATCTCCACCTCCAAAACACCCAACCTCTCCCCCTCTACTGCACTCCCCCTCTCCCACACTCCCCCTCCTCCCCTCCACCACACTCATCAATCAGGGAGCTAGTTCTACCCAAAGAGAGCAGAGCTCATCTTTCCCTATGTCCCACTCCTCCCCCCGTTTAAAACGTTTGCTTAGACAACTGCCACATCGTCAACAACCTTGTCCTTTATTTCCACAGAGCACAGAATATACTCGGTGATGTGCTTTGGGTCCCTGCTATTGTGGAAATAGCAATGCTGACTGTTTTGAGTACAAGCCAGGACCTGGTATCTCTTTTCCTGTGTTGATTAGAAATAGAAGGAATCGAGTGCATGCAACTTATAAAGTAAACCTGTCTAATCTGTTAACTGAAACACATGAACCTACCTGGAACCCCTATTATATCTATTAAGCTGGCTACACTTAATATCAGATCTCTCACCAACAAATCATTCTTAGTAAATGACATTATAATATCCTACAACCTAGACTTTATGTTTCTCACTGAAACGTGGCTAACAGAAGATTGTAGTGCTAATGTTCTTTACGAGACAGCACCTGAAACATTTGGTTATATGAATTTGTGTCGAAATGGTAGGAAAGGAGGAGGAGTGGTTGCCCTATTCAAAGATACATTCCAGTGCAAAGAAAATACACTTGGTAATTTTATTTCTTTTGAATACCTCTGGTTTACATTGAATGGTGCCCCCAAAATTTTGTTTTGAACCATTTAAAGACCTCCAAGAAATTCTGCAAATTTTATTGATGATTTTGCTGAACTACTTTCTGTTATACTTGTTTATTATAACAGGGGATTTTAACATCCAATTAGATAATAATACGGACAATAATGCCAAATAACCTTTTGCACTACTTTTGATCTCACTCAACATGTGAAAGACCGTACACACACTTGAGGCCACACTCTGGATCTCTAAAGGTCTCGATATTTCCTCTGTCATGGTTTAAGATTTGGCCTTGTCTTATCATTTCTGTGTCCTTTGTGAATCACTGATCACCCTGGATGTTCCAGTAAATTCTGTGTTAAGAAAAGGTACATTCATGAGAGGACCAATGCTCAGTTTATGGAAGCCATAGCTATCTCTCCAACAATAAGTGCTGAGTCAGTTGATGTACTCCTGGATACTTTTAATGCCAAAATATTGAATGTCATGGATCGTGTTGCACCAGTAAAGGTGAAGAAAACTATGAACAAACAGAAAACACCATGGAGAACCACCATGATGGTAAGTGCCCTGAAAGGAGAATTTAGGAAAGCAGAACGTAAGTGGAGGAAAACTAAACTTTAAATCCACTATGAAATCTATAAACAAAGCCTTGGTAGCTTCAACAATGAGTTACGCAGGGCCAGAATGATCAACAAGAATATCAATAATACCCGCACTCTATTTGCCATGGTCGTCAAACTTACAAACCCATAAAGCAGTTAGCATTAGAACTTGTGTCCACTGTGAAATGTAATGAATTTGCGTGTTTCTTTAGTGAAAAAATGAAAAGTATTAGACGGACCATCAGAACTACACAGTCTAACAATGACACTGTACCATCACTACGACCACCAAGATGTAATTTGGTTATTATGTCGCAATTTAATACAATTGATCAAAAATCGACAGAAGAAACAGTTTGACATCTTAAAGCTTCCACATGTTGTCTTGACACACTGCAATCAGACTTTTTTAAAACAATTTTTAACTCTATAACAATGGACCTACAGCAAATAGTTAATAGCTCTCTGCAATCAGGCATTTTCCTAATGTGTCTAAAAACAGCTGCCATTAAGCCCCTATTAAAAAAGAGAACACTGGATGCATCTATATTGAACAACTATAGACCTGTATCAAATCGCCCTTTTATAGCCAAGATCATTGAGAAGGTTGTCTTCAATCAACTTAGCAATTTTGTGAACTCAAGCGGTCTCTTAGACAAATTTCAGTCAGGCTTCCGACTTCACCACAGTACTGAAATGGCCCTGATAAGTTTTAAATGATATACGGCTGAATACTGATTCTGATAAAAAAACAGATATGGTTCTATTACATCTCAGTGCAGCATTTGACACTGTATATCAACGAACACTTCTAGATAGGCTGGAAAATTGGGTAGGACTCTCCGGGACAGTCCTTAATTGGTTCAGATCTTATCTAGATGGCCGAAGTTACTTTGTCACTATTGGTAATCATGAATCTGGTAGGGTGGCTATGACATGCGGAGTTCCCCAGGGACCGCTTCTGTTCAATCTCTATATGCTACCTCTGGGCCAAATTCTACAGAACCACAACATTAATCACCACAGCTATGCCGATGATGCTCAAATACAGCTCCGGAAAAAATGAATAGACCACTGCATCTTTTTCTTTCCTTTCCAAAAATGTCAAAAGGGAAGGTTTTGAGTGAGGAACAGAAGGGTTAAAATTAAGAGACCACTGCAAATTGAACGCTTCTGTTCCTCACTCAAAACCTTCCTTTTCAACTTTTTTGGAAGGAAAAACAAAGGTGCAGTCGTCTCTTAATTTATTCTGGAGCTGTATATATGGCTCTCGAACCGTATGACAACAGCTCAATAGACTCACTGTGTCACTGTATAGAGCACATAAATACCAAAAAAAATGAACCAAAATTGTCTACAATTAAACCAAGATAAAACAGAGATTATTGTGTTTGTCAACAAAAATAAAAGAACTAGTATTACTAAAGAGCTGGATTCTCGGGCCTTAAAAACCAGGTACCAAGTGCGTAATCTTGGTTTTCTGATAGACTCAGACCTCACATTTAACAGTCATATCAAAGCAGTCACTAAAACAGCATTCCATCATCTTAAAAATATAGCCAGAATCAAGGGCTTGGTGTCCCAAAAAGGCCAAGATAAGCTCATCCATGCTTTTATCTCTAGTAGGGTTGATTACTGTAATGGCCTCTTAACTGGACTCCCCAAAAAGACGATAAAACAGCTACAGCTCATTCAGAATGCTGCTGCTAGAATGTTAACCAGGACCAAGAGAACACTCCAGTTCTTAAATCTTTGCACTGGCTTCCAGTCAGTTACAGAACAGATTTTACAGCGGTGCTTTTAGTTTATAAATCACTGAATGGTTTGGCCCCGAATACATTTCTGATATGTTTGAAGAATATAAACCGAGCAGCACTCTTAGATCCATGAACACATGTCAGCTAATAGAGCCCAGAGTCCAAACTAAACATGGTCAAGCTGCGTTTAGCAGTTATGCTGCACACAAATGGAATAAACTAACAGAAGATCTTAGACGTGCCCCAAATGTATCAATTTTTAAATCCCGTTTAAAAACACTTTTCACACACCTATGACTAAACACTTAAACTTAACTGCACTGTTTAGTTTTACAGCTTTTATGGCTTCCTACTGTATGTTTTTATCCCATTTTTATTCTATTTCTATTTTCTTATTCTGTTTTATTATTATGATGTTGTTTTGTTGTTTTCATTTGAGTATTTGTATTGTATTT
Source organism: Esox masquinongy (assembly GCA_016801175.1). NCBI lineage: Eukaryota > Metazoa > Chordata > Actinopteri > Esociformes > Esocidae > Esox > Esox masquinongy. The sequence goes on from JACXGI010004832.1 coordinate 42,247, forward strand.
TTATATTTTTTCTTTTTATTTGTAAAGCACATTGAATTGCTTCTATGTATGAATTGTGCCTTATAAATAAACTTGCTCGCTTGCTAATAATTGTTTTGCAGTTATACGTTCAACAGATCGGGACATCACAACCCCTTTTCTGATGATACATCACGTTGCCGATTGGATACAGACGACTGAGTGTGAGTACCAGCAACATGTTGAAGAAGAATTTCTACAACCACACTGGACCAATCTGTTCCAAATCTTCCTGACCACTCACATGGCAGAACGATGCCAGGGTCAGATCACTTGTCTTCACACTCCATTTCTAGATGAATCATCGACAGCGAGATGAGAGAATCCACCTGTGTCCTGAAGGGCTCCATATACTACAGGTCAGAGTACCATGGGCCAGTTGAGTGGACAATTCACATGGTCCCAACACGTCTTGAATTAGTGAACTGTTGGAAACTCCCTACTCCACTTCACACCTACACTGACTTGTTAGGACAACCAGGCAATTTGCTGGGGCCACATTACACAGACTGCAATAACTTTACATCACTGATACAAGACAGAGAAGACTGAAGACAAGACCTACTGGACACTTGATTGGAAATTCACTTCATTCCTTACGATCAATGATTTTCCTAAATGAACTGATATGGTAATTTCATATGTATGAAGGTTTGTTTCTCACAAAACAAGTGGGAAACTGTTCGATGACAATCCCGATATTGGACTTAGACGTTTTTTGTGATGATGTTTACTGAACGACATTATGACGGCTATCCTGGTATGTTTGGATAGTTTCCCTATTAAAGGTAGAATTGTTCCCTATTAAATATAGAATATTTTACTGTTTAAAGGTAGAATTTCTCACGGGTACAACAGGATATGCATGGGTCTTTTGTATGATATTGTAGCATGGATCATGATATGGATAAGGGGGGATTTTTTATTGTTCAATGGACTTTGGGGGTATGTTTAATCATGATGTTATGTTGAGTCTGATTTTCTGCTGAACACCATTAACACTGATAGTAGCCTGTTGATGTCAATATGTTTCTCGACCCTTAATATCTGAGGTGGGGGAGGGATTGATGTCTGTCATACAGTTACGTGTCAGAGTGGGGAGTGTCAGTTGTCTTGTTTACATTCATTTTCATTTGAGGAACAATAAGACCTTATTGGTCAGACACTCCTTTTTGTTGTTTTGTATTAATCATTTCTATGGATGGAACCTCCAACCTTCAGAGAGCCCAAGTTGTTGCCACTTTCATGTGAAGATGATACAGAACATCAGATCTCACAACATTTGAAACGATGGCTAGTGTCTTTCATTGGCACAGAGATGAATGGGTTGTACGGCTGGTCCCGCTGCTGACAGGTAAGGCACATAGTGCCTATGTGGCAATGGACTTTGTAGACACAGAAGAGAATGGAAAAGTGAAAGAAGCAATTCTGGCCAAATATGAAATTACTGCAGATACCTACCGCCAAAGGTTTCGGTCCCAGGACATTCATCAGGGAGAAACGCCTCAGGAACTGTATGTTAGACTCAAACATGAACCAAAGAATGCTGAACAGGCAGCCCAGTTAGCAGACGTTTTTGATTCGGCCAGAAAAGGACGAAGTACAACCTTTAGCCGGGACAGCTCCTTCACAGCCGCCAGTGCAAAGAGTAAGTCCAATAGGGGTGAAGGGGGTTGTTGTCTATCTCAGGGTAGAACGCCTGACAAGCAGTTTGTGCATGGTAAACCCCAGTATCCCAGTAAATATCCCATGATCCCTAGCAGTTAGGAAGTGCGGTGTTATTACTGTGGGGAGTTAAGGCACACCAAACCAACTTGTCCAGCCAGGAACAATAAGCCAGCATACTTATGTGCAGCTCCCAGGCCCAGCAGACTAGGCTCTAGAGATCAGTCAAGCCATCTGGTCTCGGTATTAGTGAATAACCAATGTGAGGAGTCACTCATGGATACAGGTAGCTCTCAGTCTATGATCTTGTCCAATCTGATCCCAAGAGAGCAGTGGAGTGAGGACAGTGTCAGGGTGGCCTGTATTCATGGGGATGAGCGAGTTTACCCTACAGCCGAGATCTATCTGTTGGGGGTTAGACCTTCCTACTCTCAGTTGCGTTAGCATCCAAGCAACCACATCCTGTAGTCCTAGGACACGACATTCCTACGTTGTTAGATATTTTACCTACACCTAAGGCCTGTAATATGGTGACTACCAGGACTCAGTGCGGTGGAAGCATTCAGGGCGTTACCCTTTGATGGTGAATAGTTGGTGGCAGGCCCCATGAAGCAGCCTAAGACCAGGGCCCAGAGGCATAAGGATAGGTTTTTAGGGTACTTTGAGGGCTGAAGTGGAGGAACTCCCTAAACCCACCCAACCCTTAGGCCTTGACATCCCTGCAGATGTAGGTGAGATGCAAAGATTAGACCCAACCCTACAGTTGTGGTTTGAGAAGCTATCGGAGGTTAACGGAGTTAAGGAGGGCCATGCAGGGTGTTTAAATGAGACCACTTACATACAGAAAGGGGGTATACTCTACCAGCGCAAAGGCAGGCAGAAGGTGTTAGCTCTACCATAGTCCCTCAGACAGACAGTCACTTGGGCAGGTCACCTAGCATTTCAGAAAACGCTTGCTAGGATTGGTAGTCAATTTGCATGGCCAGGTATGTACACTCAGGTATCACAGTATTGCAGCACATGTGAGAAGTGTCAGTCTTCCTCAGGTGGGGGGGGGGGTCGGGCACATTTGCAGCCTTTGCCAATTATTGAAACACCTTTTGAGAGGATAGGCATGGATGTTGTAAGGCCGCTACCAAAAAGTGCCTCAGGCAACAGGTATATACTGTGAATTGTGATTACGCTACCCGCTATCCAGAAGCATTTTCCCAGGAAGATAGTCAAGGCCAGGTGAAGGACCCGAAAAAAGTCACTTCTATGTTTATTTACATATTCGATGATTTTTCAGCATTTAGTATATATAATTATGTCCCCAATTGTCCTTTCCTAGCCTATACTCTGTGTGTCTGGTCATGTTCTTTTATCAGAATGTTTATGTTACAATGTTTATCTCTGGTCTGACTACAGAACCCAAGGTCATGTCTTTGTCACCCTATGCTGAACCCATAGAGTAGATCACTCTGTTTTACAATATGGTGTCAGGAGGCATAGATTGGAATGTGTCCCTAATTGATAAGGGAAAATTCTTCAGGACTAGTTTGCTATCCTTTGGTCAGTAAACCAACCCCCATGCCTAGTGCTGGGATATAAACCAGAGCCGCGTTTAGGGAAGCTCTCTCTTGCATTTTCCTCACTTCTGCCTGCATCTTTGCTCTTGCAAACATCTTGAATCTCCAGAGAACTTTTATCTTTGATACTTGTACTGTAATTGTAATACTCTTTATATATTAAATTAATTTGTTCCATAAACTATTTACATTGACTATTTAATCTAATTAATCTAAAACGGGTCAGAATCCAGTTCCTTCACAGGCAGGTAGCAAACTTTTTTTTGCAGCTGTTCTCCAGAGTAGGAGTAGCGAGTGAGGTCCATACAGACTGTGGTACAAACTTCCTATCCAGGGGATTGTAGCAGGTGTATCAGTTGTTAGGAGTAAAGGGAATTAAGACCACACCCTACCACCCCCAGATGGATGGGCTAGTGGAGCAATTCAACCAAATGCTGAAGAACATGCACTGCAAGTTTGTCTCTGAAACAGGTTCTGATTGGGACCAATAGTTGCCCTACCTCCTCTTTGCATATCGTGAGGTGTCACAGGCTTCTACAGGTTTCTCACCCTTTGAACTGCTCTACGGCCGCCAGGTGAGGGGTCCATGGGACCTCCTGAAGGAGTACAGGGAGGGCTCAAATATTTCTGGTAAGAACATTGTGGCATATGTGGTGAAGATGAGGGAGAGATTGGAGGAGATGACGGGGTTGGCACAGCAGGACATGACAGAAGCTCAAACCAGCCAGAAAGGATGGTATGACAGCAAAGCCAGAGACAGGGGGTTCTGGCCAGGGCAGCAAGTACTGTTACTACTCCCAACCAGTGAGAGCAAATTGCTGGCCAAATGACATGGGCCGTATCAAGTCACCAGGCAAGTGGGCAATGTGACGTATGAACTGCACATTCCCGAGAGGGCTAAGAAACTTCAAACATTCCATGTGAAACTGATGAAAGAATTCCAGACCCCCCAAAGCCTGTACATCAGCTGTTTGTGCGTGCAGTGAAAGAGGAGGCTCATGAGCAGTTCTTCCCCACTCAAGCAGGAGAGCCCGATCTGGTTGACATTTCTAACCTCTCTCAATCTCAGCAGGATGATCTCAAGCTTCTTCTGGACCCACGGTTGTTCCAGGAGAAACCAGGCTTGACTACCCTTACCCAGCATAAGATCTAACTTAAGAAAGTGGCGGCAGTTCAACAGAAGAGCTATAGGATTTCGGAGGGAGTACTGGTAGCACTCAAACGAGAACTCCAGGTTATGCTGGAATTGGGAATAATTGAACCAGCAAGCAGTGAATGGTAGTGTCCAGTTGTACTGGTGCCCAAGAAGGATGGTTCCCTGATTTATTTATTTAACTAAACTTGTAAATATAAAATGCTTGGTGTGTACATTGTGACCTCTAGGGATTAAACGTACCCAATTATCTCTGGGCGGTTCCCTATAAAAGGAGGCCTGCTTAAGTGTTTGGTGTGTATGTGTTGTGGGATATAATGTTGTGACCATGGTTGTGTTAAGTAATGTGTGCAAATAAATGCCACTTTGGGCTTTTTTTTCATCACTATACCTCCAGCTGTTCCCATCGGCTATCCGACACGGATGTTCAGTTGTAATCTAAACATAATAAAAACCATAATTCCATAATTTAATGTTGCAGGTCAGTCCCTTGTTTGCGGTAAGGCTGGTACCAGGTGGTACCACCAAGCTAAGCTGTCCGTCATTTGTGCAATTCTCTTCTAATCATATGCACCAACCGTTATTGACGGTATACCTTTAATTATGTCTAGTTTTCGCAACAACTGGCATTTTAATGACTCTTGGCGGAATGCAGCTGTTTGACTGATGCAAGTGTGTTTTGCGCAATTATAACTCTGTCATTCACATACTGCAACTGCCCCCCAAAGGATTTGTTCTCAGAATGATGAGCCTATTGTAACGAATACGACTCAGACTCAGATAGAGTGAAGCCAGAGGTGTAACTTTAATCCACAAGGCAATATAACAGAGTGCAGGTAGGCAGAGGTCAGTACACAGGTCACCAGAATGCAGTAGTACAACCCAGAATCTGAGAGGGGTAAACGGGAGGCAGGCAGACAGTTCAGGCGTCAGGAAATCCAATGGGCTATGATACAGAATCAGAAGGCAGGCAACGAAGTCGGGATAGGCAAAACAGGTCTTATGCAGAAGTCAATCGAGAAGAGGGAAAAACAGGCTCAGTATGTCACAGTGTCACAAACAATACCTCACGGGGAGAGAAGAAAACAGACAGGCTTAAATGCATAGGTGATAATTGGGAACAGGTGTCTAGAATTCGGGAGATTGGGACCGGGAGGATCTGCTGCATTCGGGGTGAATGGGAAGTTGTGGTTGTACCGGTGATGGAGATCAGGCGGCAGGAGGAGAGACAAGTGGCAGGCTCACACCTATCTGTTTGGATTTGATTATACAGCAGTGTCTATCAATTTCATTCACTAATCAATGAATTGCGTTATGTCTTATCCCACGCAATAAATTCTCTTCTAAATGTCATTTTCATATACTGCCTGCAACACCATCCATTCATCTGTGTGCACATGATTGACAGTTGTTGGTTAAGCCTGTTGTAGAATTAATTGCGGCCAGCAGGTCAAACACAAGACTGAAATGAACTAGTCATTCTGAAAAAAAAAAGAATCATGACTAAAATTTAAAAAAATAGGTGTTGGAATGGATCAAACTGCACATCACTGCCTGCGTTGAACAAAAGTAGCTTAAGATAGTGGTCATCAAGGTAGGGACTTCAACTGGAGGATTTGTGGGACTAACATAGGGGGGATTGTGCTTTTATTACTATTAATATTATTTTTAATTATGCCCAGATCAAAAGGCCCCTGATGATATGAGTCCTGGGGCAATTGCTTTTAATGCCTTATGTTAAGTCCATGGCAGGCAGAGTTTAACCTCCAGTTTAAATTATTATCTGTTCTCTGATTTAAGGTCAGAATCCAAGGTGTTCAATAATACAAACAATTTCCTTTGGATTCATTAGAAGTGGGTGGACTATAGTGTCATCTTGGTCAGGTGGATTCTGCAAGCTAGCTTTGTTCAATTTGGTAATAGACTGTACAATATCCATATGTGAAATTATGTAGATAGGACTATGTGAAAATAAGCATGCTTTCTTGTTTAAGAAATAGACATGCACAATATTGGAAATCCAATCAATGTCACAGATGAATCTATATCAATGGACTGAAGAAAAGCATCTTGGCCATTTTACTTTTTGATACAGGTTTTTGCTACATTGTCAGATTGAGAATAAAAACCTGCAGACTCTTTTAAAAAACAGAGATCATTAAATATCAAACCGAAATGTTTTAGCATTTCTTATCAGTATTTGCTTATAATATGGTAGAATTGTATGAATGTATGCTTGTTATGTTTAGATGACAACAGAACATCTGTTTATCCGTACACAGGAAGTCACGTTCAGTCAAAGCGCGACAGTAATCAGCCAATGGGCTTACAGAAATGTGTTGTGTATTCTAGCATGCAATGTCTATAAAGTCAGGAAGTTTCTTCGAGATTGAGTTTGTAAGACCGAGTTTGTAAGATCGAGTCTGTAACATCATGAACAATAGACTATCAAATGCGGCAATAAATAACTCAATTACTCTCTCCCTTGACGACCGGGTATGCAATCATTATTTCACCACTATACGAACGGCTGATTTCTAACAATATTAACAGCTTTTAAATAAAGTATGCTACTAATTACAATGTGTGTGGGGGGGGGGTAACTCAGTATGATTCAGGGCTTCAAATTCTGCGATCATATGAACATTTTGGGAGGGAAACTGTACGATACAAAGTTAAAAATTCTGCATAACGTTGTGAGAGAGGAACTCTGTATGATGCATTGTAAGTTTAAGATTATACATCATTTTAGATAAATGTAGTGAAAGAGGAACTCCGTAAATTCCTTTCAGTGGAACATATGAATCAATATGAATCAATGCCAGTTGGGTGAATACATTTTTATACTCAACTGAGTGCTTCATCTTTATAGTAAAAGAAATTGAAGGTATTGCAAATCTACAAGGTTGGGATAATTTCAGGTCATGCCTTTCTTTCATGCTAGTGTTGTATGTCATTGCAACTGTGTAATTAACTTTTACATTGACATTACATTTTAGTCATTTAGCAGACTTATTGAAACCAATTTGCAGTCAGTTCATTTTAAGGAGCAAGGTGGAACAACCACACAACTAAATTGTGTAGAAGTATATGAATGTATGCTTATGTTTAGTTTACAACAGAACATCTGTTCATCCGCACACAAGAAGTGGCGTTCAATCAAAGCGCGACAGTAATTAGCCAATGGAGTTACAGTACTGTGTTGTGTATTCTGTCCTGCGATGTCTATAGAGGACAAGCGGAAGTTCTTTGAGATGAGTTTGTTTGTAAGACCGAGTAAGATCAGGTCTGTAACATCATGAACAATAGACTATCAAATGCTGCAATAAATAACTAAATTACTCTCTCCCTTGATGACTGGGTATGCGATCATTATTTCACCACTATACGAACAGCTGATTTCTAACAATAGTAACAAGTACATTCTCCTCAATTAATCATTGGTAAATGCCAGTGCTGGAAAAAAGACAATACAGACAATAAACATAAATATAGTTGCATAGCAACAATGGACGTGTCCTCCAATATGGTGAGTATAGGAAAATGGTCTGGTGGGGTACACTAACAGAATGAGACTGTGTCAGATATGCATTGAGGGCAAGATGTTTTTGTGAGGCATTGTATTATTGACAATGTACATGTCATTGTTCAACATATTCTCCCGGATCACACTATATGGGGAGATGTATGAGGCAAAGGACAATGAGCATAAAGGGAAGCAGATATTTACTAAACAATGAAATAATAAAAACAACAGGAAGTAGACCACTGTAGAAACTGTATAAAAGAAGAATAAAAATGTGTATGAAACAGAATAAAAACAACAGGAAGTAGAACACAGTAGAAACTGTATGAAAAACTAAAAATCAATGGATGAAACAAAATAAAAACAACAGGAATACAAATATACTACACACCATTTAGAAGTAGTTCAAAAAAAAAACAGGGAACAGTGTAAGAAGTGAAATGGAGTAGAGAAGTCAGTGCAAAAACTAAGGGCAAAAAAAATAAACAACAGGAACAATAAACGGCATCTGCAGAGTAACCCACAAATGGTGAAGGAAGTGGATGTAAAGTAATTAAGAAAAAGTAAGATGTTGGCAAACAAACAATATACAGGTGCTGGTCATAAAATTAGAATATCATCAAAAAGTTGATTTATTTCAGTCATTCCATTCAAAAAGTGAAACTTGTATATTATATTCATTCATTACACACAGACTGATACATTTCAAATGTTTATTTCTTTTAAATGTGATGATTATAACTGACAACTAATGAAAATCCCAAATTCAGTATCTCAGAAAAT
>JACXGI010004833.1:0-50949 GCA_016801175.1 Esox masquinongy
TGTGTGTGTGTGTGTGTGTGTGTGTGTGTGTGTGTGTGTGTGTGTGTGTGTTGGCGGAGAGGGGGCTCTTCAAACACCCGATGGAATGACATCCGAGGGAAGTGACTTCACCAGCGGAAACAACAGGCAGCATTCGCTGACGTTACGGGCAATACCATTGAAGTCCTTTGTGATATGATTGACCCTGCTGGAAGGACCCAGAAACTGACTGTTAGGACGGTGTGTCATGGGGACTTTAACACAGTGTCTCCACCTGAGTCTACATGGTTTTTAAATAAGATTTCAACCCCTAGACGACAGTGTTTAAATTGGCTGCGTCGATCGCTGAGTCTTGTTCTCCAGAAGCTCTTCAAACCCATTTGCACGTTAAACCGGATGGTGTAAGCCCTATTACTGCGGGTGCCTGGGTTAGTACATTAAATGGCATGATGGATCAACCGGGTGCTTAAGATGGGGAATCTGGGGAGGGCATTTTAAGGGCATTCACAGGAGATGTGCCCCATTACTGCCAAGTCATATCAGCATTCACACCCATACTGGGTGTGTGTGTGTGTGTGTGTGTGTGGGTGTGTGTGTTTGGGGGAGGGGAAGGGTTGACTAGGTTGAGCTCCACTGCTGCATATTGTGCAGCATTTGAGCTTCCGATCCCTCGAGTCCGTAAGACAAACCGAAACGCCGCGCCACATTCATAGTACTGTGTTTTGACCTTATTTCATGGAAACGGATCGAACTAAATATTTTACCAGCTGTCTGGAACCTCTGAAATAAGGGCAGGCCGCTGTGCCACTACGAGATGTGAAAAGGAGGTCATTGTTCTCATCTAGGTTGCTCTATTTAGCACAACGTGGTCTTATTCAGTGATCGGATAGATATGAAGGTATTTGGAATATAGGTGCGCTGAATGTTCACTGAATCCATTTGAGAATAGATATTTATATGTCAAAGGGCGACACAGTTTAAGACGTAGATAGAGGTACGTAGACATAGCGAGTATCAGGGCCATGTCTGTACAGCAGAGTTAGACCATCCTTTAGAAGGGATGCTATGCGCTGCCATGTCATCCACTGTTCCATTTATCCATTTCATGTTAAAACAGGACGTTCAATAACAGCGCTGAAGAAAATTCTATCTACTGCTATTAGTCAGTACTTCCCGGAGGAGCTAAAATGGCTGCCAGGTGGGACTGTTCGACTGTTGTGCTGGATGCACCTTATTTCATCTACGTCAACGGCCCAACTTTTGAAACACCTAGCTCTGGTGAGAATAAGTGGCAGTCGAAGAGAAAGAGGAATGGACCGACGGAGGGAGGAACTATCGAAATTGCACAGGGGACTATGATTCAGCATGTTGGAGATTGGTATAATAACTTAATACTCCCCGCCCAGCCTTTCCATATACCTCACCAGACCTGGCATATAGTCGTGTTTGGGGAGTGATTTGTCATTGCATTATTATACTACTTCGTGCTGAAAAGTGGGCTTCTGTGATGGCAGTCTAGTAATAAGCTGTAATTATAGGTTTTTTTTCCAGGCTATTTGACCATGGGAAAACTGTGCAATTACCAACATGCGGGTTTATTTCCATTGACCCCAAAGCACCAGTAAGCCTGTGTTTGTTGTCAGGTCTGTTGGGTTGCCAGCGCTTTAGCAGCCGGTCTCAGAACTACAGCACACTGCTACTGGAAGAGGACAATGGGGTGCTGTACGTTGGGGCCAGAGGGGCGCTCTATGCCCTGGACACCGCCAATGTCTCCAAACCTGGCAACCCCAAGGTGAGGGCGTCAACTTCCGGTTTCCGTGAGTAATTGGGTTTTATTGTGAATAGGGAGCTGGTTAGCAGCTGCAGTGTGTCAATTCACACGAGCGTTACGTTTAAAATTGCAAATTAAATATTTTTCTACCTGTTTATTTCACAAATCTTTTTTTTCTTTCACAACTTATAAGGACAGGCTAATTATAGCCTGAAGGAGATTCAGTAAATCCTATTTCATGTTATATTGCAGTGTGGGTATCACATTAAATGCAGGGTGTGGGTCTACTCGGGCCAACAGAGTATATTAAAACACAGTGATGTACTGGTGTATTAAATAGTGTTGAAATATTTTAATGGCCCTTCCTGCCACGAGCTGTTTGGATGACTGCGTGGTCAATATTGTCTGCTTCTGTTCACAGATTGATTGGGAAGCTTCAGCAGAGCAGAAGAAGCAGTGTCTCAACAAAGGAAAAGACAATCAGGTATATCCCATAATGTGCATCACTGACTGCTCAGCACACTCTATCCTTCTCCCCAGATCTGTCTTTTTCTCCCCTACTTCTCTTGTTTGATCTTTTTCCATCCCTCTCTGTTTTTCCTCCCTCACTCCCCCCTCATTAGTGGACACTATCTAGTGTAATAATGCCCTATCTAGTGTAATAATGCCCTATCTAATGTAATAATGCCCTATCTAGTGTAATAATGCCCTATCAAATGTAATAATGCCATATCTAGTGTAATAATGCCCTATCTAATGTAATAATGCCCTATGTAATGTAATAATGCCCTATGTAATGCAATAATGCCCTATCTAGTGTAATAATGCCCTATCAAATGTAATAATGCCATATCTAGTGTAATAATGCCCTATGTAATGTAATAATACCCTATTTAGTGTAATTATGCCCTATCTAATGTAATAATGCCCTATCTAGTGTAATAATGCCCTATCTAGTGTAATAATACCCTATCTAGTGTAATAATGCCCTATCTAGTGTAATAATGCCCTATGTAATGTAATAATGCCCTATTTAGTGTAATTATGCCCTATCTAATGTAATAATGCCCTATCTAGTGTAATAATGCCCTATCTAGTGTAATAATGCCCTATCTAGTGTAATAATACCCTATCTGTAATGATGGTGTGATGATGTTGCCCAGTGAACGCATTGGCCTGTGTGTTAAGGAGCAGATAATGTGTAAATGTCCTTCTCTGTCTCCCCCCTACAGACAGAGTGTTACAATCACATCCGCCTCCTGCAGAGGTATAATGAGACCCACCTGTACGTCTGTGGCACCCACGCCTTCAGGCCTCTCTGTGCTTACATAGTAAGAGCTGTCCTCCCCGCCGTTGGGAACATCACATTCAGGCTTCCAAAGAACTGTCCGTTGGCCTGCTGCCTTCTGCTTTTTAGGCTGATGTTGACGCGCTGTGGTTAGTGGACCTCCCTCTTCTTTTCTTGTCTCTCAGGATGTGGAGCGTTTCAATTTCTCGTCCGGCTTCGAGGAGGGCCGGGACCGGTGTCCCTACGACCCGGCCAAGGGCTACGCTGGACTTATTGTGGGTAAGAAGCTAATCTGTCCTCTGAGGTGCTGCATCACTCGGCCTCAACTCGGCACTAACGATGTATTGAAGGACACCGTTACATCCCTGTCCTGTTTTCTTACTCTACGGTCTTTCCGACTCTCCGGCCCTGGTTGCAGACGGTGAGATGTTCTCAGCCTCCCAGTATGAGTTCCGCAGCTCCCCAGACATTCGTCGGAACTTTCCCTTCCCGACTCTTAGGACCGAGGAGGCCCCCACTCGGTGGCTGCTGGGTAAGGACAAAACAGTCTGAAAACTAGCAAATGTCATTTTAGTTTATAATACTGCGACTTGTGTGTTACCATGCCGACCTGGTCTTTAAGTACAGTTATTTTTCTGCCATAGCATTTTTCCAAAATGTGTTATTTTGGGTCCCCTTGGATGGTCCTAACTCAACTTAATTTGGGTGGGAGTAAATATTGGTATGAAAAAAATACACTTTTCTGAATATCTGAGTAAATCTAAAAAGGTCTATTTTTTAAAATACATAGCTGAAAAACAAGAATCAAGTAGATTTAGTTTTAAAGACACCAATCATTTTCATTTCCCTGATACCTACGTGGTAGGACAATGTGGTAGGACGTTTGCTACAACATTCACCCCCCTGGCGCATGTGTTTCGCCTCGGGCAGAATATACGCAGTATGTGATCTGTGCTGTGTTGCTGTGTGAGCAGAGGCAGACTTTGTGGGCTCCGCGCTGCTGAAGGAGAGCACCAACAGCTCGGTGGGCGACGATGACAAGATCTACTTCTTCTTCACGGAGAGGAGCCAGGAACAGATGGCCTACCCCAGCCAGACAAGGGTCGCGCGGGTGGCACGCGTCTGCAAGGTAGGCCTGGAGCGGCGGGTCAGCAGCCTGTTGCTCAGAGTGTTGGACCGCCGACTGAATGGACACTGATCCAAATCCCTCAGCTCACAAGTTGCCGTTGTGCTTCAGAAAGACTCCTATCCCTTCTCGATGTCGGCTGTGTTTCACTCACGTTGTGCTTCTCACCCACTTGACTGAAGGTTAGGTTGATTATTGCATCGCGGCTGCTTTCTGAAGTGCTTTTAGGTGGGTCACTGTTGCCAGGCAGAGGAGAAGCCCACCCAACCTCAGTTGCAAATGGCAGACTTTCTCTCGCTCTCTCTCTCTGTTGTACGCTTCTTTCTTCCTCCCCCACTCTATCCCTCCCCCTTCCTCCCACTCTCCTGCTTCATTTCATCGATCGGCGTCCTCCCTGTCAGACACTGTGCCTACAATCCGCTCCTGGAGATACGGTGGACTGTTTTAAACACTCTTCCACTCTCTAAGGCTGTGCCTGGTGTTACTGGAGTCCCTATTATTTCCCCCTCTATCCAAAATGCAGTTTTCTGGCAAAGTTAGTCAAGTGTGCAGGGTGTGCCCACTCCGTGGTTGTGGTGGAGGGGCGGTGGGACGGTGGTGGTTGTGGTGGTCACCCGCGGTGGTGGGACGGTGGTGGTCACCCACGATGGTGACCTTTGCGGTGGCAGATCTGCAGATGCGTCTTCCTCGTCGGTCGCCAAACGAGAGGCGTGCCACCGGTCTGGCTGCTTCTCAGCCGATCCACAGCCTCCTCGTGATCAGCGAGACCCGATCTACGGTCCATGACACAGCCATTGAGTGGCCAGATGTTGTGTCCGTGTTCAAGTCAGCCCTGTTTGGCTTAAAAGCCCATGTTGTGCGGTTGTCTCCGACCCCTTGTTTAAGAGCAGTGTCGGGGGATGTACGTTTTCTTTTCTAATGAGCCTGATTTGACTAATTAGGACACGGTTGGTTTATAAGTTGAGTCGGATGTGGAAGAAATCCCTTGGCACTTGTCTAGTTCCTACGATTTCGTCCAGCTCATTGTCACACAGGCGAATTCATGAGGTGCTGTGCTTTTGTAGGGTGGTTGTAGCAGTTGATAAGAGGTTGTGAAGTGGCGACATGTTCAGGGACAGGTCTTGTATGTTTTGCGATTCACTAGAGGGGCTGTCCACAACATTGCCGCAACCTAAATATCTTTGGTCTCGTACTGCTCCGCTTTTCTATACAGGCTGCCTGTATAGTAGTTCATTTTGGAAGGCTGCCATCTTGCCTCTTGCCAGAGCTGGTTGCCAGCTCTAACCTGGGGTGTAATTCACTCGGGAGAAGATTAACTTCAGTGCTGGTCTGTTTCTCCACTTAGTCTTCTGTTTTTGCACTCGGAACAAACCTGCTTTTCCTGATGATACATTACTTTTATGTAAGAGTGTGATGTTTTTGTTTTGTCTGCTTTGTTCTGGAGGATTTGATTACTGTATTCTGAGGGATTTCTACTGTATGTTCTGGAGGATTTGACTATGTTATGCTCTGGACTATGTAACTACTATATTCTGGTGAATGTCTACCTCTGTTCTGTGTGGAAGAATAATAAAATGACAAAAACAAAGAGGAATTAGCTTGTTTAAACCCGGCCAGACAAAGAGAGAAGTCTCTGGTCTAAATGAGGTGTGCTAAATGACTCTATTCAGGCTGTTTCTCAGTGCTCTTGCCTCCAAGCACCTCCTCTGCGGTTGCTGCTACTTGAAATGCAATTAGAGTAAATGTTTCCAAGTAGACACACTGAGCCAGAACGGAACACTCTCATTTAGTGGTACTCAGTACTGCTTCTATTGAGTCTAGCTCTGTCTCTCTGTACATCTGTCTGTGTGTCTGCACGCCTGGGTGTGTATACATCTGTGTGCCTGTCTCTGTGCCTGTCTGTGTCAGACTCTGTCTGTCTCTGGCTGACTGTCTCTGGCTGTGTCTGTCTCTGGCTGTCTGTTTGTCTTACTCTGGCTGGCTGGCTGTCTCTGTGTATACTGTCACATTCACTACTCATTAAAACAACTTTAAACTAAAAGAATAATTTACAAAACTATCATTCACAACCAAAAATAAGTTATTAAAAATTGTGTTCTGGAAATACATGGGAGTGTCTGCTTAAACTTGTCAGTTGACAAAAACATTGGGATTTGAAAGAAACCGAGCATGAGTGCCCACTAAATGTGCCCCGGAACAAGCAACAAAAAATAAACATCCCACACCAATTTAGGATAGGGTGTAAAATCAAAAGTGAAGCAGAGCAAATAAAAAACGGAAACAAGTTGTTTAAACTGAAGCTTGTAGCTCCTAATCCCAGCCAGGCGTGCCCAGGTGAAAACCACCCTGGTTAAAAAGGCAACCAGCAACATGGCGAGTCCTAGGGAGATCTAGGGACTCCAGCTCCGTATAAGAAATTGTTAAATTACCCTTTAACAACTTAACCGACCGGAATAAACCAGTTTGTGTGTGTTTGTTAGTGTGTCAGTGACTCTGATGGCCCGTTCATCTCTCTCCCCCCTTCAGGGTGACTGGGGCGGCCAGAGGACCTTGCAGAGGAAGTGGACGTCCTTCCTGAAAGCTAGACTGGTGTGCTCCGTCCCTGACTACGAGCTCCAGCTCAATGTGCTGCGCAGTGTCTTTGTTCTGCAGGGCCCAGATGTGCGCAACTCAGTCTTCTATGGGGTCTTTGGCCTGGAATGGTAAGAGGAGGGAGCAATAGAAGTTGTTGTGTACCATAATGCAGTACTGGAAAGCAGGGACATCGCTAGGCTAAATAAATAAATTAGCCCCTCCTAAATAAATAAATATATCAGTCAATATATTTTCTCCGTGATTTCTTTTTTCATCAACTTTCCATCACATCTAGACTTCTTACAAATTGTATAGAAATTGTATAGAATCGTGTTCATTTGGCAGCATGTTCGGTTGAGTTTGATGGTTTCAACGTAACTCGCTCATCTGAAGCGAGCTGTCTTCAGTAAATTATAGCTAATGTTTCTAGTGGGGAGAAGTAAATCCTCTCAAGTTCAAAATGTAATAGGACTGGAAAGCAACGGTACGTTTTGCTATTCAATAAACCTTTCCGCTAGCCCTCCCCCATTTTTTATAGAAATGTATGGAAGTTAAAAAAAAAATTGAGATTGCAAAAATGTCATATATGGAAATTGTTTACACAAGTTGCAGTTCGTGAATTTCGACTTGCACGACAGACCAAACGTCATGTAATATCAAAGTGATCAGTCTTTTTTTCTTTACAGGAAGGCAAGAAAGCTAGCTACAACTTTCTAGTAGACACTTCAGAGAAGTCTAAGATCTGTCATTTGTAATAAAATAAATTATAATGTAATATAACAAAATAATAAGGTGGCCAATAATTGGGGACGGTGGCCGATAATAGGAGGTCGTATTTTTTTGCGACAACACTAACCAACTACTGAAAACATTAATTTCCCCTTAATGACATGCTAGCTAACATTTGTATGTCACTAAAAATCATCAGGAACACATTTGCAAAACAGTGCGTTTCACAGATTCATGTTTGTCTGGGTTTTAAGTTAACGTATTGCAACATATTCTGTTCTAAGGAAGGGAGATCCGGTTGTTAAATGTTTCTTTTTTAAATTATGATCAATTTTTTAATGGCTTTATTCCGAGATGAATGGGCTAATGACTAAATCTGTTTTTGTCTTGAAATGATTCAGAATAATTCAGAGAAATCTCGCTTAGAAACAGAGTATACTGTATATGTTCATTTACTATAAAATATAGTTAACAAAAGTATTTTGGCTCCATAGTACAGCCGTTTTTGTGACTTTTGTTGGTGTTGGATGGATGAAGACAGAGTGGAATTTAATTTCTTTATTTAGATAGAATTTAAGTCATATTAGATCTGTGTCTAACACAAACTATGAGACAGGTATACTTTTAGCCAACCTTGACCAAAAATAACCTTATTTTGATAGATTTTACACCCATTGTTACTCTAAAAATACATGACGAAAAGATGTTTTCGGGAGTATGCCCAGACTCCCCAAAACGAGGCTTAGCCCCCCCCCCCTACATTGTTTTTCTAGTGAATTCTCTAGCATTCTCTAGCATACTGCTACTGGGAGAACTGGTTAAACTCTCTAGCATACTGCTACTGGGTAGAACTGTTTAAGCTCTCTAGCATACTGCTACTGGGTAGAACTGGTTAAGCTCTCTAGCATACTGCTACTGGGAGAACTGGCTAACTTTCTACAATACTACTATTGAGTGGAACTGGCTAACAGTCAATTAAACTGCTTATAGAATTGGTTAACTTTCTACCATACTGCTACTGGGTAGAATTGACTGACTGAAGGACTAACTGCTATGTACTGCTTCTGCTATCACATGGTATCATAGGCCAGTAGACAACAACTCTGTAAACAAGACATCAGCGTTTATTAGCCTATTGTGCTAAACTGTTCTCCCCGTTCCTCTTTTTCTTCCCTCGTAACACCGAACCACCTTCTCTAAATAAAAGTCCCCACAATAGACTTACCACCACCACGCTTAGACACGTGGTCTGTTGACAGCAATCAAGTGTTCTTTTGTTGTCTACATAGGAGACGCTTTTTGGCTCTAGGTAGAAACCTTTTGGGTTCAACGAAGAACCCATTTCAGAGTTCCTGGTTTTAAATGGCACCTTTTTTAACCTCAGGTTCTAAATTGCACCTTTTTTAAGAGTGCAGTGTTGCGTTGCCAGTTTGTTATTGCTATTGGATGATAGATGGTAGGATGCTCATAAAAGACGGTCACTACAAATATCGCAGTAGCACACAGAACTTGTTTTGTGTGCTCTGTCCACTTATTCTGGCAGCGTGACTCGCGAAGAAAGCAAATTGGTGCGAGCGAATAGGAGTAGACAATACAAATGTAAAAGTGACTTTCAGACTCTCGTCTGGGGTGCCTGGGCAACAACGGGGGTGGGGACTGCAGCGCCCCTACTTCCCGCGACTGTGGTGAATATCAAACACAATGTCATGCTAAGGTATACAGTAGCTGACGGTTGTGGGGGCTGTTTTGTGCTGATATGCAGTGTCACGCTACAGCCAACAGTCCCAAGGGGACTGAGAATCAGATGAAGGGTAAAATATAGCATTCAATCACTCTCACTCACTTCCTCCTACTCCCTCTCACTCCCACTCGCTCCCTCCTACTCACTCTGACTCACTCCCTCCTGCTCACTCTCTGTCTCCTACTCCCCCTCCCTATGCTTCGCTCTATCACTGACATGCTCTTCCCCCCACTCCCCCCACTCCGCCATTTATGTCAAGTTAGAGTGCCCCTTTTTGGGAACCAACTGTAAGCAAGCAACATTACTCTTCCTCTGGGCAGACACCAGAAGAAGTCATCTTTCCTGTGTTGGTTGTCAGGGCTAAGGAGGACACACAAAAGGCTTCATGGTGACTCAGACAGGTTAATCTTCCCTAGAGGCCATTAGCATTGACACACATTACATTCAGTTCCCATCTTTTAGCACACTTTGTTTCCATAAACAAGACAAACTAACTTTTTTTTTCACAGGTTTACCCCAACAGTACTTCCTTAAAGGAAAATAGCTTAGTCCTGAGTTGTCCCCTATTGGAAGAACATGGGCTGCCGTTTACATAGTCCCTTATAAAAGAGACTCTGGCTCTTGAGGTGATTTTCCTGGTTAAATAAAGGTTAAATTATTTTTTTTAAATACAGTGAAACACTATTCCAATTTCACTCAAGCACATTTGGTCAGGTAGTTAGAAATATATACCAAAACTATCTCGAGCGCATGCCTCAAGTGCACATTGAATGCAAGAAAAAACACAGGCTTACTCCCGAAGACAGGAGCTTACCCATGTCAGTGTTCTTGTCTGAACTCCCCAAATCCTCTTTGAAGTCCAAGGAAAACACAGAGTGAGGAAAAAGAATACTGTTACACAACACCAAACTTCCACCCCCATCCACCCACCACAGTTTTTCTGCGAAAGATCATCTTAGACACCCAGCCTACGTCGGTTTACATGTTCACACTTGGCGAGGGGCTGTGGATCACAAATGGGTTTGAAATCCGACCTGGGTAGCCCGTGGCACTTACTTTTCCAAGACAACGAGTGCCTCAACGCTGACAGAATGACGTCGCTAGTGTGACGTTGGTACTGTGACGACGATACTACAGCGTTGAATTGTTACTCACCTATGACTTGTCTTCCACGTCTCGGTACGTTCTCAGGAAAAACATCAAGGCATCTGCGGTGTGCCAGTACTCGTTCGCTGACTTGCAACGGGCTTTCGAGGGGCCATACATGGAGGTGCATGATTCTAAATGGAGGGAGTATACGGGGAAGGTTCCAGAACCGAGGCCCGGCTCGGTGAGTCTCTGTGAATACCCCCCCCCCACCCCATTTCCCTAATAGACTCTCCCTCCCTCCACCTGCCCCATTTCTCTGCGTCTTTTGATCTGAATACTCTACAGTGTCCTACTTTCCTTCGTCTCGAGGCCTGAGTAGGTGAAAGCTGTTCTTAGACTTGCCTGTCATCTGATCAGTTGCCTGTCTCCACTTCTGTCTCACACACTCACTTCTGATCTGTATTGACCGGTCTCTCTCCGTGTCTGTCACTCTCTCTTGTCTCCCCATGTCATCCTGCTCTATTCCCAGTGTATTACAGACATACACCGGTCAAAAGGCATCAATTCGTCTCGAGACCTCCCGGACAACGTGTTGACATTTGCGAGGCGACACCCCCTGATGTATACCCAGGTCCACCCCGTTGGAGGGCGCCCCCTGCTGTTCAAGAGAAGTGTCAATTACGTCAAGATGGCCGTGCACCGGGTGGAAGCTCTTGACGGACACGTCTATACCGTGCTCTTCTTGGGGACGGGTGAGTCAGGCCAGATCTCTAACGAGTTGTACATAGTACCTGCAGAATGCTTAATTAATGTTTAACATTGATATAACGCCCGAATTTCATACGGGCATTATATCAATGCTAGATTAATATGACAACATACAGATATTCTGTGAGTTTCAAACACGTGTTATATACGTCTGTGTCTCTCACTGCAGACGAGGGCTGGCTGCACCGGGCAGTGGAGGTCAGAGGTCAAATGCACATCATAGAGGAGCTGCAGCTGTTCGAGAAGCCACAGCCTGTGGACAGCATGGTCATCTCCCAGAGACAGGTGCCCTACAACAGAAACCTCCAACATGGACCTCCAGGTGTCTCGCGGTACTGCTGTAGTCCTCAAGTAGCTCACCTGAATCAAGTAGTGAAGGGTTGAAAGTCAGTGGACAGGTTGATTCAGGTGAGCCTCCTCTGGAACACATCCAGTACGTGGAATGGCTGGGGGTTTGGGAACCGTGGCTCAACAGAGTGGCCCCGGGTTATGTAGATGACCCATTACAAAGCACTATCCCTGTCAGTTGTAAGTATCAAATAGTCATAAGGACATGATCTGTCATCCAACAGGGAAGTTTGTTTGTGGGCTCCAGCTCAGCCGTGCTCCGGGTCCCCCTCTCCTCGTGCCGGCGCTACACGTCCTGTTTCGACTGCGTGCTCTCCCGGGACCCTTTCTGTGGCTGGGACGGGGCTCTGTGTGTGGAAATTTCCTCGCTCACAAACAGGTGAAGGCAGGCACAATGCACGTGCGCGCCCACACACACGCGCGCACATGCACCCCAGTGAGTGAGGCTGGGGACTGTTTTGTGTCTGGGCAGATCTACTCTGCATGAACGAGCGTCAGACATCTTAATCTCCATTACCGCTGCAGACACAGCAGGGCCTCCTGTGGTTTTCCTGTGGACTTGATTTAGTCTACAA
Organism: Esox masquinongy; assembly: GCA_016801175.1. Classification (NCBI taxonomy): domain Eukaryota; kingdom Metazoa; phylum Chordata; class Actinopteri; order Esociformes; family Esocidae; genus Esox; species Esox masquinongy. Next base: position 11,989 of record JACXGI010004833.1, read on the forward strand.
GATAAGTTTCATTTGAGTTTAAGGAAGCTACCCTTCTCTTCTGTCACTGCTCACAAGCACAATATTCTTAGTTGACTTTACAGTAGTTGTCTGCCGTACCAAGAGGGTTCCATTTAATAGGGAGGGTTGTTTGACTATAAGTTTTAAATTTGTAGAGCCAGATGTTCTACTTGTGCTGTTCATACATACAACTGCACCAACCACTGCACCTTTTTCTTTCCTTTCCAAAAAAGTAGAAATGGAAGGTTTTGAGTGAGGAACGGAAGGGTTAAAATTAAGAGACCGCTGCAAATTGAACGCTTGTGTTCCTCACTCAGAACAAAGGTGAAAAATGTGCAGTGGCCTCTTAATTTTTTCCGGAGCTGTGTACTGTATTTTTATAACACCGTTCCAGTTATAGCCTGTGTTCCACCTTTTTATTGTATCTAAATGCCTGCTGGCTGGCTACCATGTGGTTCCCAGTGCCCCCGTGGAATCGATGAGAACTGACATTCTCCTGGCTCCCATTCAGGTCCAGTCTCACCCAGGACGTGCAGAGAGGGAACAGAGGCTGTAGCAACAGCCTGGGAGCTGGTATGTACTAAACACACACTGACACACCTATGCACTTGTTTTTCTATCCTTGCGGGGACATCTGTTTTCCTCAAGTACACATAAACATGGATCAACCACACATACATGCATGGCACACACATCCTTACCCTACACTGGTAAAGCCTGAATCTAGAAGAAAACCCAATCAAAACACTGTGTTCCTTATAATGCTCAGGTTTTCTGCAAACTTAACTCCTAAGCTGGAAATTGCATTTGGGACCTGCCCAAAAAACCTTTTCAGATTCTACCCTCTTTGTGTGGAATTCAGGTCGCCACATGTACAGGTAGACCTGGACCAAAGACAGACAGACAGACATACAGACACGCACGCACGCACGCACACACACACATTATTTACACTAGTTCCCAAACCCTTTTGTAGGGGTTATCACAGCATTAACATATTCCCACATGTGGCACTGAGGCCTGCAAACCCAAACCATTTAAAGGCCATTAAAGGATTTCATTGGGCGTGCAGTGCTATTCCCATAGCCCCCCCCCAGGCGGCTCCTCTCTCTCAGTCCCTTCTCTGCTACATTACATTAGGGTTCAGATGATCAAGCTGTCTGCATTGTAGGGCTTCGTCTGCTTAAAGAAGCTTAGGAGTAATGATAAGAGGGGACGCTGAAAGGGCAAGCTGTCTGCCAAGTGGTTACTCTCCTCCGCTTTGATCGCTTCACACGCTGTCTTTACGCATCTTGTACACATTTCCCTCCCTCCCATCTCCCAGTGGTCCAGCGACAGCGCTCGGTGATGTCCGGGGACGACGTCCTCCTGCAGTGTGAGCTGCGCTCCAACCTGGCCGTTCCGCGCTGGACCCTGGACGGCCGTGAGCTCCAGGGCTACGGCCTCGACTCGGGCCACCGCGTGGGCACTGATGGCCTGCTGCTCATCGGCGCCCGGCCGGAGCAGAGCGGAGACTACCGGTGCTACGCCGTGGAGAAGGACGTGTGGGCGCTGGTGAGGACGTACAGCGTGAGGGTACACCCGGACCTGCCCTTCCCCGTGGTGCCCACGTCCCCGACGGATGCCCCGTCCACAACCAGCGCCACGGCAACCCTTTCCGTTTCAACGGGCAGCCCCACCGAGCGGCCCCTGCCCTCCCCGCCCGCTCCTCTCCCCCCCGGGCCCGAGTCCCGGACCTACAGGCGCATGGAGGCCATGTACATCTCCCTGGTGGCCGTGCTGAGCGGCCTGTGCCTGGTTCTGACCGTGGTGCTGCTCTACGTCAGCTTCTGCACGCGGGGCGCCTACCAGCGCCGCAAGTACTCCCAACAGGGGCAGGCGGAGCCGGGGGCTGGACGCCTGGAGCTCAAGACCATCTCCAGCCACTGTAACGGCCGTCAGGACAGCAGGCGCGGCGGTCGCCGCTCCCTGTCGGCGTCCAACATGGACGACCTGGGCGACAGCTTCCTTCAGATCGTGCCCGGGGGCGGGTCGCCCGGCAAGTCTCCGCCCCCTCCGGCCCCGCCACTGCCGCTGCCGCCCCCCCTGCCCTGCTCGGAGTACGCGTCGTCGGAGTTCACCAACGGGATGTCGGCGACGCTACCCAGCGTCCTTCGCAAAATGAACGGCAACAGCTACGTCCTGCTGAGGCAACAGGCAGACCCGGAAGGAAGCACATCGGCTCTGTACCACTCGTTCACCGAGGAGCTCAACCGCATCCTGGAGAAGAGGAAGCACACACAACTGGACCCCCAGCCGCCCGACGAGAGCTCCATCTAGCGCCCTGTATACACGCCATAGATTTCTTGGTTTAACCCATTACACAAGATCGCCCCCTAGAGGCCTGGAGGTCTAACTATTGCGTATAGTAATACTACTGTTCTACTAATGTGGGTGTATTCGTGTCTGAAACCCAATGTGCAGCTTCCGCGACTCTAAAAAAGTGGCCAAAATACAGGAATTTCTCTACTGATCATCTGAGGAAAGAGGACTTTACCCAAAACTTGAGCTGTTGTGAATATAGTCACGGTATCCTTTGTGGAAATACTGTACAATGACATCAACCCTTTGACAGCCTCTAAAGGACTTGAGGTCACACATTATACATACACAAGTTAGTAACCATCCTACCTCAGATCCCGACCGTATTGGTTAAGCTGGTCGTCAAGGTTATGGGCCGGGCTGGTCTGGTCGGCTGACACGCTGGCAATACGGCGATGCATCGGAGGCCACACAAGTCCAGGCCAATGACCTTGAAGTAAGGTGGTGATGAGGAAACGTGAGGCTGTGAGGAACTATCAATGCCTGTAGGCGAACATCTTCAAAACTATCCAGCTTCAAAAACCATGGCCATTATAGTTTGGTGCCATACGAAGGCCCACAGATCTCCAATAAGTGAGTGCAGGTGGTTGGACAAATTATACATTTCAATTGTAATTTAATATACCACACATTAATCTTCATTTTCTTTTGTTCTCGTGTAAATAGCAATAATTGCGCTGTGCCGGCCATCTGTAGCAACCTGATGACGGCAATTTAAATGGTTGTAGCAAAACCAAATTTACAAATTACTTTTTAGTGACTTTGTGTTGTTAGCACCTGAGTGTGTCAATGGAAAAACAGCAGGTTCATGGATAGACGGCATGTTTTACCTAAGCTTGGCTGGATAACGACTATCATAAAACAATGAAGACCATCAACGAGGACTTATCTTTGTTTAGATTGATCAGAGAAAAATGTATCTGTTATAATGAGGGTGGTAACAATGAAGATGGAGATACCTGATTGGTGGAGATGAGTCCAACAAGAGACCAGAAACCACAGGTAAGACAGTATGAGTTTGCTGTTACTATAAAATTGTCACCATGTCACTTAAAAAAAATAAGCACATTAAAATAAAAATCATTAGCTTTAATTTTCCTCCCCATAAAAGTTGAAAGCGGGAGACATTGATTCCAGACCAGATTTGTTTTTGCTATGTGTCCTTTGCTGTCGCAAGCTAGTGGCTTCATGCCAAAGGACATTTGCACTGACAAAGGAGTTATAGGACCTTTAGAGAAGCCTACTGGTCGGGAGCGCTAGGCCAGAAAAAACGAAAGGTCACTGGTTCTAATCTCTGAGGCGACAAGGTGAAAATCTGTCTTTTTGTCCCTGAGCAAGATCCCCCCAATGCTCCCCGGTTGTTGCTGTAAATAATGTGTTCTTTGCCTACTAAGCTGAAGAAACAACAGTAAAAAAAGTAACTCTTACCTGATCTCCAACTCTCACCCAATATTTATGTGACATCAGTGTCAACGCAGTAAGAACACATTATGCTAGAACACCCAGGGGGTCAATCCATTGCCTTGAGAGACTCCACTTCCATAGTGGCTGTCTATGGCAATGTTATTTATACAGTTCTCTAGTTTCTGTGGGGAAAATACAGTGGTCAAAAGTAGTGCATTACCTTGGCCATAAGGCACCGTGTTGGAAATGGAGGAAGATGAGGAAACACCTCATAGTGTAAAGGCAGTGTGTGGAGGCTTGCCATGTTAAGAACTCTCCCAAACACAGTAAAGTGATGAATCAGCCCTCGGCCGGCCGCTTGCCTCAGGGGGGCTGGCAGCGGAGCTCGCCGGGCTTGTGTATCTGTCACTACATGGCATGACAATGACAGCAGGTCCTGGCAACGCTCCGGGGCTGGACTACACACGCACACACTTTTTTGCAGATTCTTATCAAAAGCGGCTCGGGAGAGACACAGGGAACGTTTCACCCGTGTGTCCTGATTAGCGATGAAGAGAGCTGATAGAGGATGAGTTGGAGGGATGTTTTGTGTGTCGGAGTCGGGGGGTGGGGGCCGATTGCTGTTTCTGCACCACCGGCAGGTTCTGTCCTGTGCCCCTTCTCGTCTTCCAACCCTCTCGTTAATAACCTCCAGTTTACATTACACTGGCCCCGTGTCTCAGTGCTTTATCACCGTTCCATCCAATGCCCCGCCCCCACCAGAGGACCTGCTGACTTCACAGACCAGCACCATAGTCCCCGACTGAATGAAGCCACGGCCTTCCAACAGTACGGGTGACTGTGTCTTTGCAAAGGGGCTCGGGAAAGTGTCCCCATGGTGTTAGCATATCTTAACTAGAATGTGCTTTATCAACGTACGTATGTAATGACAGGGTTCTTATTTCCAAATACATCCGGGTGCTTCATTGGAAGTGCTGAGTGATTTTCAAAACACAAGGTCATGGGATCTTAACATAAATGTTGCTCAAAAGCTGCATCAAGGGGACTGTTGACGACGATTCAACCAATAGATTAGAATGCCGTAACTTGGAAAAAGCCCTCAGGACAAACTGGACGTTTGAACTGTAAGGGCAAATCATTTCTCATTGGAGGTCATTCACTGATTCAGTCACGTGACTTTTCAAGGAAAAACAATAAGTCAATTTAACATGCTGTGACTGTACGTGTAACGCGTTGGCACCATGGTTCTATTAAGGCATGAATTCTTTGTTGATTTCAGAAGAGATGAAGTAGCTGGTGAAGGGAAGGAGTATGTGAGGACCTGACGATCTGAGCCAGTGACTTCTGGAAACACACAGAAGGAGAGTCAGTGAGAACATCTCCCTGGAGTGCTGGTGCACAGTTCTCTAACTCATGGCTGTCTCTCCTCTACCGCCATACTGCATGCCTGCTTAGCATTACGGGACGCTGCTTTCAGCAAACGTGGCCTTTCTGGTTTCATACTGACGTTGAGGCAGTCGAGTGGACGCTGTAACATCGACGACTCATCGCACGCCACAGCGTTTCCTCAGCGGCACATTTGACATAGCCCCGGGACAAACATACCCAGTTCAGCTAGTCGAGGGCCTGGTAATTAGTTGATCAGTTGAATTGGGCGTGCTTTTCGGCAGGTACTGCAAAAATGTGTAATGGTTGGGGGTACTCGGAGATGAGACACATTGGCATACAGAATACATTTGACTAAAAGATGAATTTGCACTATATATTTTCTTGCTCTGTACATAAATAGATTCAGAATAGCCTTGTAAAGTTTTACATTCATGTCATACTTACGTTGTGTTGTTGTTTTCTGGGCTTGATGTGGAAGGACTAGTATTTACCTACTTGGTGTTCAATCAGCCGTGTAGCATCTGCCTTGACATGTTTCATTCACTGGGCATCAGACCACTTGAGAAATGATTATATTTATAACAAAAGTGATGTTGCATATTTGTTTTTGTCATGTGTCATTGTTTTCCGCAGCCATGTGTAAAGGATAAAAAAAAAACTTTTGCATCAGTCAGATAGACTTGGTATAATCCTGCATGTCAACACCTGAAGGGGAAGTCAGCACGGAACCTGCGTTATGCAAAACGTACAAACTGAGGCCCTTTTGTCTCTACAGCACAAAGCCCAGTGGTACTGCTGCTGGGTGATAATGATAATCTAGGCCTTCATCGTGTTCGTAAGGGCACGCAGCGGAATCACTTTTAGCATGCAAAACGGGAATTCCCTCTAGTTCTGTCCGTCTCCTCTTGGTACAAACACGGACATGACCCTGTGTTCGCCACAGCTGCTGAACGTGTCCTAACCCAAGTAGCTGACGTGCTGCGACAGACTCTTCCCTTGGGGGTACGGCCCAGGCTGGAAGGCCGGTGGGGGTGGGGGGCACTTTTCAGTGCACTCTGTAACTTAGCAACAGCGATCTTTATTTAGAGTTTTTACACCAATAGTATGGGTTAAATCCTGCCAGTCTTCATTGGCCAAAGAAAACGTGGGCTCTGCTGCCTGTAATTGGTTTGATGCATAACAGGATACAAATATGATTGGCTTCCCAGTTGATTAAAAAAACTGCAGTTTTCTTGGAATAACAAACTATGTTGATAATATAACTTTTGCCAAACATAAGTTGACTAGTATGAAGTTCTTCTCTTAAGCTCTGATTTAATAGATAACGGTGAAAAACATACCAATATGACAGTATTATTGTTAAAACATTTTTATTTATGAGAATTTTAACTGATCTTGGGCTAACTACACAGCCAAAAAAAGTACTGCCATCCACTTTGTCTACTGAACAAATTACCAGCATGTGACTACATGGTTGTCATACAGATCACTCTGCAGTCAGAGGTGCACTTCCTCTTCCTCACTGCACACTCATATCTGCAGTCATGTCACAAGGACTCTTCCAATTTCACACAATCTCCTTTCCCATGGTCGGAGTCACATGCCACCCGTCTGCAACCCATCATTCCAGTATGACAAGAAATCCTGTCTGACCACAAACACCACACCGCAACCACACCACAGCTATTTAATCAGCAATCAACACTGAAAACATACAGTACATGGCTGCAGTCAAGTCATTGGGGACATTCAGCAGTCGCCATTCTCATTTCGACAGGAAGCTCATAGAGGTTTTCAGTCCATACGATTCTGGGTCGGCTCACGCTGGTTAAAGGGTTTTGGCAAATGGCAGACATTGGAGGTGAGACTGTTGGGACTGTTACAGAGACTGTCAACATGAAACGCTGCTGTTGATGTAAATGTGTACATCTGCGACCAAATGCCATGGACAATAAAAACAGTCCTTCAATGGGTCTGCATTGCTGTCGCTTGTTGTGTTTTTATTTGCTTTGTCTTATAGAGATTGAAAACAATTCACACGCTTAAACAGTTCAAACAATCCACATACATACTGTTAGTGAATACTCACAAATGGTCTTAAAACACCCCATTCTCAATGACCATGCACTCCTCACGTCTTCTCAATCCAAGGACAAGTTTATTTTATTCAAAAGACACCGCTCCATTGAACAGTCTGGACACACAGCACCTGCTCTGTCTCCAAGCTCCAAACACACAATCTGTTCTGATCAGAAATGCAGATATGCTACAATGTAGAGGTCTAGTGAATTGGTTCTATAGGAAACAAAAGGGCTCACATGGAGTTGTTCTGAAGAGTTTTGTAGAGTGGAGTTGACTTGTGTTCTTGCTGCCCCTAGTCAGGGCAGACATATTGTCCATGTTATGAGGTTTCACAGTCTTTAGTTACCCGGCTGTTTCTGGGGTCCAAGTGGTTCAATGGACCGTGGCCGGTTTGTGAAGGGATGCCATTGGCCCTGGATGCTGGGACTGTCTGTATGGAAAGGCTTGCGGATACGAATTATATCCAGGCCGGACTGGTTCGTCAGTTTGGTTATCAGCTCTGCAATCTGCTGAGACGTCTTGCAAGGAATGGCTTCCTCCTTCACGTTGCCATTTACTGCAGGAAAATAAGGTTAATTTGCACTTTCTTATGATGTGGAATATTTGGGTAAAACATGATCTGCCTAATGTGAATACGCTGAGTGTGTGAACCACAATTGATGTTGTGTAGAAATGTCAAAGTACATCCCAATTTATACACCTAAACATAGAACAACACAACAATCCTGGTTAACGTTCACAATACATGAGATCTAGGCCTGGGGTGTATTCTGACTAACATAACGACATAGTGGGCGAATTTAGGTAGGCAATTCAGTGTTTCGCTTCGTTATACACATTTTTTGTCTAATTAAAACTCTTTATTTTTAGGGAGGGACCTTGATGAACACGTCCCTGATAAGCTACCGTTGGGTCCTAGCGTCACCTACCGAAACATATGTTTAAATCATCCACAAGCAATATGGGTTCTTTAGTCAAGCAGTAAAACCTTTGGTGGAACAAGATGTAATACAATTACTTCAACTTCAATAAAATTATAGCCATTTAAATATATTTCAATATCATGCAATACACACTTACAATATTCTGCCACTATCTTAGGAACGTTGCATTGCTGGGGAGATACGTAGACTACAGTTCCAGGGTTCTTTTTGGCAAAATCCACCACTCCTTCTTCTATAAATTCCCTGAGAAGTTAATGATTAATTATTAGTTTCATCCGCGTTTTAAAGGGTGGATGTAGCAAGATTCAGCACATGAGCAGTACCAGTAGTTTCAATAGTCATTTACCGCTTACTGTAGGTACTTAAGTTGATGCTCAATAGCAATGGTGTGTCATAGTCTAATCAACATTTGTTGGGTACAGGTACTTAATCTTATCTGAATGAAGCAAGCGAATTACAGTTGTAACTACTAACTAGCTAGCTAAAAACTCTTACCTGACGCCCAGCGAGCTCTGCCCTTTCTTAGAGAAGACAAGGGAGATGCGCTTTAGTTGACAGACATAGCGACCTACCCCGTTTTTCAAAATGCTTTGTAAGAATCTACTCTGGGTACCTCTAGATGTCATTTTCCTATATATATAAATTCTTTAAATTGACATACATATGTGTTTGTATCGGAATGATTTGTTCGATAGCTAGCTATTAGCAAAGGGCGATTTGACGGGCAATGGATGAACCTACAGTCCGTTATGTAAAAAGTCCGTGCAGAAACACGGACACAAGAATAAATACAATTATAATTGATTAAGACATGTTGTGATATATTTAATATAATAATAATTATATTATTAAAATAATACATTAATAATATAAGTTAATCACGAAATTACAATAAATTTGTTCTCTTTAAATAACATCTGTATGTGATATTGAAGCCTAAAAGTATTATTGCTTTGTTTCTTACGGACGTTTTTTTCTAACGCACCAAAAGCCCGCAAAAGTGTGCATGCGATGAGGAATTCAATGTTATTTAAGAAAAGGTAGGTGATTAATGGTTGGTGTTATGCATTTTTGTTTAGTTGAAGTGCATGTATGGGAGTATATATGCCACTATACGTTTATAGCTAGCTACTTAAACATAGTGCTCTTAAGTTTTTAATCTTTCAAATAAATCTTACCAGTTAGCTAACTTTACTGTATTTCAAAAAAGCTGTAGTAGGCAGTCAAGTTACTAGCTGGTTATCAACCGGCATCTAGTGGTTGAGGATGCAAAATGTACCAAACTAGTTTGCTAACAGACTAGTGTAACTTTTTTTTACTTCTGGTAATGCACTCCTCCTTTGTATGTTTTAGGTACAATGTCGTGAGCAGGTAACATGTGGCGGAGTGGATTCCTGAAAGGGACCACCTGTCTCTTGCAGGTGGCAGCACGCAGCATCCAAGCACTACCTAGCCAAATATGTCTCTCGTCATCCCTTGTCAGAATCCTCCTACCCAGGCAACACTCTCCAAGATTTCCTGTTCCTTCCTGCTATCAGGGACAAGTATGGGTGACGTCACTGCCAATTTGTGGTACCAGGAGCTACAAACGGGACACCAAGTCTATTCTTGAGTTTCCTGTTGACCCTATTACAGTAACAGATATCAAACAATATCTGCGCTCCAAAGCCATCCCATTCCACGATGGCTACAGCTGCTTGCATGCCCCGAGCATTTTCATTGACTCAGTTGTGGGTACAGGAAAGGAGAATTTCACAATGTTTATTGATAAAACCACAGGCCAGTTTCTGTGCAAAGAGACCCTGGTAGAGGGGAGCTGGGAGGACCTCCAGGACTGCCTGGAGGTCATGCAGAAGGAGGAACAGGTATCCCTCAGCCCTGATGTTTTGCTGGGCTACCCAGAGAGCCTGGAGGAGCGAGAGGAGAAGGAGCAAGAGTTTAGAGAGGTGCAACGGATCTGGTCTAGTGCCGTGCCCTTCTCAGACCTCCCCGATGAAGAGGCACAGCTGGTCAAAACCATGTTCCAGATTGGCAAGATCTCAAATGCCACACTGAAGAAGTTCGGGGTGAGGCTATTCAAGCCCACCAAGAGCCTGGTTTTCCCTTGGTTCTCCGGACGAGACTCCAACCTGCGGGGTGTCAAGCTGCTGTCCGCCCAGAGAACGGAGAATGGGACGGTGGCTTACGCCGAGGTCACGTTGCCAAGGGCCGGCTCCTACAACAACCTGTTCGGGCAGCCGCTGGTGGGGCGCATTGACTCCGAGGTGATCCTGACGGGCCGGGAGGTGGACACGCTGGCGGTGAGCCAGGCCACGGGGCTCCCCAGCGTGGCCCTGCCCCGTGGCGTGAATGCCCTGCCGCCGGCCCTGCTGCCCTACCTGGAGCAGTTCAAGCGGGTCACCCTGTGGCTGGGAGGGGACATGCGCTCCTGGGAGGCCTCCAAGATCTTCTCGAGGAAGCTGGGCCTGAAGCGCTGCTCCCTGGTGCGCCCGGGGGAATTCCAGCCGTGTCCCCTGGAGGCCCTGGGCCAGGGCAAGAACCTGGCGCGGATCATCAGGGCCTCCATCCCCGCCGCCCATAAGTCCATTGTGTCCTTCCGGCAGCTGAGGGACGACGTGTACGGGGAGCTCGCTAACACAGAGCAGGTGGCCGGGGTGAAGTGGACCAGGTTCCCGGAGCTCAACAGAATTATGAAGGGCCACCGCAAGGGGGAGCTGACGGTCTTCACAGGTACCGCCTGTAGTTGGCCGTCCTAGAACTAACACATGTAGCTAGACTGACACATGTTACAGTGCGCTCAAAAGTTTGAGTGAGCAGGCAAAACTCATGTCTTTTATTATAGGATTCATATTCAACTGTAGGTCATAACAGAATGGCACAATCATAAAACAAAACATGGCAACAAAGAAAAAAATGAACTGACCCCTGTTCAAAAGTCTGCATACCCTTAGTTCTTAATTATGTGTATTGCCCCCTGTAGCATCAATGACAGCGTGCAGTCTTTAGTAATAGTTGTCTATGAGGCCCCAAATTCATGCAGGTGGTATAGCTGCTCATTCGTCTTGGCAAAATGCCTCCAGGTCATGCGAAGTCTTTGGTCGTCTTGCATGAACTGCACATTTGAGATCTCCCCAGAGTGGAGCTGTAACCACTGAAGGGTCAACGTGGCCTTGTGCTTAGGGTCATTGTCTTGCTGGAAAGTCCAAGAGCGTCCCATGCGCAGCTTTCGTGCAGAAGAATGCAAACTGTCTGCCAGTATTTTCTGCAAACATGCTGCATTCATCTTTCCATCAATTTTCACAATATTCCCCGTGCCTTTAGAGCTCACACCCCCCCAAAACAACAGTGAGCCACCACCATACTTCACAGTGGGGTGGTATTCTGTTCACTGTTAGGCCTTGTTGACCCCTCTCCAAACATAGCGCTTATGGTTGTGCCATAAAGCTCTATTTTGGTCTCACCTGTGTGTGTCACATTGTGTGTCTGTAACAAGGCCAAACATTCAAGGGTATGTAAACTTTTGATCAGGGCCATTTGTGTGATTTCTGTTATCATTATGATTTAAAAAGGAGCCAAACTATGTGATAATAAATGGCTTTGTATGTTCACTATCCTCAAATAAAAGACACTTGTTTTGCATGATCAGTCATATTTTCAAAATCAATGCCATAATTTCACAATTTCTGCCAGGGTATGCAAACATATGAGCACAACTGTATGCTATGGTGGAATATGCTTTATATTTGGGTTGATTTTTAAACCTGAGCTTGTATTGTTGTCGCTTCACTGTGTGAGTCCAAACTGAAGAACGACCAACCGCAATGACCTGTGCTGCATTTACAACATCAACGCGCCTCTCGCCGTTTTGTCTTTCTGCCCTCCAGGACCCACGGGCAGCGGAAAGACCACCTTCATCAGCGAGTTCGCCCTGGACCTGTGCATGCAGGGCGTCAACACCCTGTGGGGCAGCTTCGAGATCAACAACGTGCGCCTGGCCAAGATCATGCTGACCCAGTTCGCCATGCGGAGGCTGGAGGAGAACCTGGGCGAGTACGACTGGTGGGCCGACAGATTCGAGGACCTGGCCCTCTACTTCATGACCTTCCACGGACAGCAGAACATCAAGTGGGTCCCCCTCGGGGGGGCAGCGGGTCAATCGCTGGGTGTGCTGGAGCAGCCGGTGGGGTGAATAACTCCGTCCTCTGTCCTTGTGCAGGGCCGTGCTGGACACCATGCAGCATGCCGTCTACCTCTATGACATCGGCCACGTGATCATCGACAACCTGCAGTTCATGATGGGCCAGGAGAACGCCTCTGTGGACAAGTTCGCCGCCCAGGACCATATCATCGGCTCTTTCCGGAAGTTTGCCACGGACGGCGGCTGTCACGTCACCCTGATCATCCACCCGCGGAAGGAGGAGGACGACAGGGAGCTACAGACGGCGTCCATCTTCGGGACGGCCAAGGTGAGTGGAAGGGATCCTTCGAGTAACGTCCGCGGTAAAGGATCATTATGTCAACATGAAAGTGGCTGCTTTCTTGTTGGCCTCTCTTAAGCATTTAGCAGTTTGGGCACATCTCCGTGTTTAGCTAGTGACAATGTGTTACATTTTGAAGACATTTCCAAAAGCAATATTTACATTACATTGTCATAATGAAAACAAGACAATGGGAGTGAATTTGGATGGAGAGGACTTTTATTTTAGCAGATACCTGCATATTGGTGGACAGACGCTGGATCACTCAACCTACCTGGTTAAATAAGTTAAAAAAAAGAAGTTTCACTGTAACACTTTGCATCACAAGTATGTGTGTACAGTAACTAGAGCAGGGGTATTCAAATCTTACTCTACAAGGTCCGGAGCCTGCTGGATTTCTGTTCTACCTCATCATTAATCTCTCCCAACTGGTGTCCAAGGAAAAAATAAGTCCCTGATTAGAAGGTTGCATTGAAAAAAATGAAGTGGAACTGGCTTTGAGGTCCAGATTTGAATACTACTGAACTAGAGTTTTGGTGACGGTAATTTCTGAATTCTTGTCTGCCAGGCCAGCCAGGAGGCAGACAATGTGCTCATCCTGCAGGAGAAGAAACTCGTGACCTGTCCTGGCCGGAGGTCCCTCCAGGTGGCCAAGAACCGCTTCGACGGGGACGTGGGTATCTTTCCCCTGGAGTTCAACAAGTCTTCGCTCACCTTCTCCACACCGCTCAAGGGCAAGCACAAACTGAGAAAGGTCAAAGGCGACAAGGCAGAGGGTTCTGAGAGTGAGGAGACTTCAGGAGAGTGTTTAAAGAAGGACGAGACAGCGCTAAAGAAGGAAACGGTGGTTTCGAAGGAGAATCTGGTGAAGCTGGAGAGGCCACCCAAAGTTAACAAGACGCCCAGAGCTCCGAAGAGTACTGCAGTGGGGAGGGGCACAACTTTGCCAGAGGGAAAGAAACAGCCATAGAAGGAAGACTGAGTGTTTTATCTTGTGACATGTATGTTCCGATCTGATAGGACAGAAAAAGTTGCTCTCCATTTACGATATAATGCCATGATATGGCATTACTGTGTAATTTTGATGATTTGTCACATGGTTGGAGAATGTGTCAGAGTATGGGACTGAAGGATGAAAGCTTTTATCTAAATAAGGAAGGAGTTATGAAGAATACGGTTTGTACGATATAGATATTGGCAGTGAATTAAGTTAAACTCTGTTATTCTATAGCCCTGACTGTCGCCAAGTAATTTGTATTTTTCTGCAGTACACTGTCATGACAACGGCCTTCTGGGGAGTACCTACTGTACTCCACAGTGGTAAGTGCTCACTAACACTAGTTTTCCTGTGTTGTTGCAAGATGTGAATGCTACCACAGGTACCCTCTACTGACATTTCAGTGTGTATGAACACACACACACACACACACACACTGCTGCTTCTTGTTTACCTCATTAAAACGCCAAGCACCCCGTCCAGTATGTCTGCAACTCCAGTTCTCATCACTAGGGGGTGTTGTTTCATTTAAAGGGAAGATTCAAGTTGACACTGACACAGGCTTTTTCAACAAAGCCCATGTATCTAACCTACAGAGTAGATTTGGTATTAGATACATGGTGGAGCTGGTTAAAAATTTTTTATGAGACTTTTCAATGTCTCATAAAAAATGTGACCCCAGCACAAACAGCTTGTTTGTGCTGGGGTCCCTTAAGGTGTAAAATGCTGGTCTTCTCTTCCTGTATTATTAGGTTGTCGTTTTATGTATGTCACATGTTGATGTAATGTATAGGTTGGTGCTGAGGCCGTATGGCTTTGATAATTGACCAGGTTTAAATTACCCCCCCATTACCTGGGTGTCGTGAGGTGGTCGGTTGTGTTGCCGTCAGATTGGTTTCCATAAGGATGGACCTGTAAAACTTTGCCAGGTGTCAGACGGCCATGTTCCTACATTATTTAGTAGAGTCTTAATAACCACTGCTCCCATTACATAATGAGCAGTGTGCAAACACAGTAGCTCAACCTGATGATTACATAACATCAGTGTGAGGATGAAAATCAGCATGTGAATGAGTCAAAGAGTACCTTAAAGAGAAGACTACACCAGCATTACCAGAGATGGTTTGCCGCAAGATGCAAACTGACGCTAAGACTCAAGAACAGAACGGCCAGGTTACAGTTTACTAAAAAGTACATAAACTACCATGAAGACTATTTAAGATTATGTTAATTTGTCCAATTACTATTGGTCCCCTAAAATGGTGGAGGGGGGGGCTATGCATAAAAGGGTCTTAATTCATACACAGTTTATGATGTAAATGCCCCTGAATTACACCAGACAGTCTGCACTTTAACCTCTTCGTTGTTTCATTTTAAATGCAGTGTGCTGGAGTACAGAACCAAAACAACCCAGCGCGTCACTGTCCAAATACTTAATGCACTGCACTTTACCATTTCCACAGCAGACACCACTGACATCACAAGAAGAACTCTGTTAACTAGACATCCATAACACTATATACAACATTTCTACAGTAGGTATTCACTAAAAAGCAATGTTTTAATGGACCACCACGCATACCATTTTTCTGCGCACTCAAATTTTTTTTTTCACTCGTTTTTTTTCCTTAAATTGTACATTCTACATCAGGGATTGTCTTAACTAAATCCCTTTCCCGTGGATTGAAATAAGACTTATGTAAGATTCACAATAGTTCTTCCTTACAAACATCAGTCCTGTGAATCTTCTGGCAGCCACTCTAGCTGCTGCAACCAAAATATTGTTCTGAGTACAGAGAACCATTGACCCACAAGGCTTGTGTTCTTATCTTCAGGATGGAGATCTGCATGTGGTAGTTGGCTTTGAACAGGGTGGACCAACAGGCTATCATCCACTCTGTCCTAAACCACACAGCGGTTCTAGTGTGTGAAACAGCTTGGCTGAAACAGCAGGAGGGCAGACAGTTTCTGGGCAGATGCGTGGCTTAGGTTTTTTTTATTCCACGATCTGAGGATTTTCTTAATGTTCAGTTTTCACTTAAATGCCTAACTGTACAAGGAGACTGCAGTAACAGAACAGTCCATAATGATTTCAGGCTGTGTGGTTCTGGTTCTGGGTGTCTGGACCTCTTCCTGACAGTGTGGGTGTGTGACACTGCTGTTGAAAGAGGCCCTTTGTGCTCACTGGGCGTTCCTGGATGGGGATGGTGGCCCCATCACTTTCCAGCACCGGCTCAGAGGGGTAAGAAACATACACAAACTCAACTGAATGCCCATGATGTCACACACACATGCTTGTACACATTTACATTGCCTGCTCAAACACACACACAGTTTTTGCCTTAGACACCATTTGTGAGAATCATCCGCTCATGAAACTGCATGGTATTCGGAGCTGTTCACATAATTTTCCAAGTAACAGTGATCTACCGCACTTCAATCATGTTTAACCCCTGTCACAAGATCACATGGAGTAGAAACATGCTGTTGAATGAAATGAGTGCATAACAAACAATAAGGACTAATGACCATTTTTAAAGAGGATGTATGATCAAATATTGGCATCTCCAGTTCCTCAAAGTCCTGAAGCTTTGTTTGTTCTTTTGTTAACTGTGATCTGAGCTTTGTCCCTGACATCTGGAGAAGGGGAGGAGGCTGGAACGGCTTCAGACCAGCAACTTAATTATGGAGGAGGGAAAGCATGAGATCTGTGAAACCAATGGAATTTCTCTAAATCAAACTGTGTCAGATGGTTTCAGAATATAAGCTAATCACACAGATATAATGGTTTATGTTCAAAGAGCTTATATGTCAATGCAAATACACTATACACTTTATCGAACACAAGCAACAAGCCATATAGATGTGGCAGGAATCTGAACAATTTTGTCTTCCCTGTGGAAGACTCTACTGCTATTTTCTATTCCTCTATAATAATAATTTCCTTTATTTTGACATTGTGAACCTGGAGGTCATTTCGGGAGCCTAAATCCCCGTCGATCAAGACTTTGGCAACGGAGCGTATCTCTTGTACTTTGTGAGGAGGCCAACTGTTGGGTGACCCCACCTTTTATTTCTGATAAAAAGAAAATATGGGCTTCTTTGTTTTCTATTCTCTGGACTGATCCTAAAATAATATTCTTGAAGCAGTATTTTAAGGAAGAAATCTTGGTAGTAACAAAAAATAGTTATTCTGAGCCAAACACAAGTTGATTTTAATTTATATATTAATAGAGAAGCCTTTTGGAACTCTAATGCTTTTCTCTTTTATTCATTGCATCTGGGGCTTCTCATGCTCATTTCTTCTTCATTATGATAAATATTTTAGCCTGGTTTCTACTTAACACTTCAGGAAACGTATGGCTTTTTTGTTCTGTACCGTTCTTTCTTCTTTATGATAAACAACAGAAATGTTGTTTATTACAATAATGGTTATTCATCTGTGCACTAAAGGCTTAGCATAGCATGCAGGACCCCACTGTCTATTACTCAACGGCGTCCCCCAAAAGCAGACGTTCCTGAGACGTGGCTTCAGTTTTTGGACGTTAAACAAGGCAACTTCTGTTACACATGTCATGGATTGTTGGAAACACGGGGAAAAGAGCCTCATCCATTTCTTGGCGAGACTATTCTCTGGGGGATCTATTTTCAGCCAGGTTATAAGTCAGGTTATTACCAGCCCTGGGGGTCAGGTAATAATTTGACCCCTGACTAAAGGTTTATGGCAAAGGGGTAT
Source organism: Esox masquinongy (assembly GCA_016801175.1). Lineage (NCBI taxonomy): Eukaryota > Metazoa > Chordata > Actinopteri > Esociformes > Esocidae > Esox > Esox masquinongy. The sequence goes on from JACXGI010004833.1 coordinate 29,380, forward strand.
TTTTTTTTTTCCCCCGGTTAAACAAAATAAAACTTTGAGGGTCCTTAGTGAAAGTCCCTCTGAGGACTCCTGTCCTGGTGTGCTCCCTCTGTCTGGCTCTGAATGCTAATGAGACAGAAAGGTCATGGACACAGGATGTTAATGTCTAACAGCCTTGGGACATTCTGCTGTCTGCTTGCCCTACATCCTTCCTTTTAGTCACGTTCAATTGGAGCTATGCAGCTTTAACATTCCTGGGCACCCAAGCCCCCTTTTCTCACTGGAATTGCCTACATTTAAAGATGTAGACCTTACCTGACAACAACTTTGGGTCTGTGGACCAAAAACAGCCGAGGCCTCACATGCTGTTTGGTCATAATTTTATCAGTGATTTATGTTTGCCTGGCCATCAACTCCCACTGACAGTACTGTACACGCCTGCTGTTTCACAAACGCAGTGCTCAACCTCTTGCATTTCGCCTTCAAACACCAGCGGAGGCCTTTTGGTGAGTGCCTGCCAAGTGGGCCCGGGCCTGGTCTTATGTAATGTTTTTTTGAGAACAGAGAACAGGAGAGACTGGGGGGGGGCTAAATGTGTCCATGGTCAGGCTGGATGAGGACTCAACATGATGAAGAGGGGAGTGGGAGGCTGAGAGGGCGGGTGAGTGGCCTCCTACCAGTGGACAGGCAAAATGGGGATGTTTAGGATGGTTTGGAAGGTAAAAGGACTAGCCACGGGCTGGTAACAGGTGGGTAATTCTTGTCAGTGGTGGGACCATTGAGGGCTTAAGTGCTGGTGGATGGCGACACGTAGAATGGGTGAAGTAGTCAAGAAGGACAGGATGGTGATCCTGGAGTGAGGCCTTCAGGTGGGGCATCCTAACTTTGTGGGGGGTTGGGGGGGGTCGTTGCTCAGCCAAGCAGGAGTAGCTAATAGTTCAGAGCCCCAACTGAGAAATAGCCAATTGAATTCACTCTCAAATCGGGCATCCACACAAGTACCTTCAAAGCCCCTGTAAGCCTAATCTACTATCACTAAGCACATGCACTCTGTCTCCGGGCCCATGAAAGCCAGTGTGCAGTAGGCTGTACCACAGCCAATCAGCAGGCTGTACCTCCGCCAATCATCTCCCGGCACAGCAGTTAATTGCAGCATTACCAACATAAGCCACAACCCCATAAGCCGATTTCCCAAGTGTGCCTCCGAAACAGACCCGTATATTTACCCCCCCAAAATACGTATGAGTACGGGGCATTTTTCTTGATTTCAGTCCGTTATGTCTCATGAAGTAATTGCTGTGTAAAGTTGTTGGTGTTTATTTTCATGTTAGAAATTGTGTCATTCAGAATCTGTAAAATGTCCCAGGTTATCGGGTAATTCTATTCTGAATATAGTCAAATATTAAACATTGCATTCAAAAAGATATTGTAGGCCTAGTTCAGTTACTAAATGACCTGTTGTCTGGGTACAGGAAACAATAATGTGACAATTCCCCATAAAAAGAAAAAAATGTTTAAGCACAATTTTGTGGATTGAAGTGTAAGGTCTGAGCAGAGCTTGTAATAAACAGTGAGTACCCTACCTCTCTGACTTCGCTCCCCTCTTGATAAAACCCTTGTCTCTCAAAATAGGCACATCACGACATGGAAATGCTATCACCAAATAGAAGCCACTTAGCTTGAATGTAATACAGGATTTCACGTAACTATTGGCCTTCTTTAATACAACCAATATAATAATTAATACAATCCTTGTTTAATACAATCATTGCCCTTGTTTAATGACCACTGGCCTTGTTGACATTCAAGGTGTCTTCATGTTAGTTTTAACTCAACACAGCCCCTTACTTTATGAAAGGCATTTACTTTATATGGACACGTATTGCAATGTAAAACAAAGTACAATTGAATATCTAGATATAGTTTGGTGAAAAAGTGAAACATTTTTCACCAAATTTTCCGCCCAAAACATTTGTGTACCTTTACCACCAAAATGTTATCATCAAAGTCAAATGTTAAGCATCTTTTCTGGCCATCGGATAGGCTACACAGATTAGTTGGCTCCATCACAGGACCTTTGGCTTGAAGCTGGTCAGGTGTCCAAGTCCAACAGTTATCAAATTGGAACCGGTCCAGTCATTTTAATGCTAATATCGAAAAGGCACTGTCTGACTGTGTAAATAACCCTTACTCAACCCCGTTTTCCCGTTCTCATCCCAACTGTAAATTTGAAGCACGATATACACCTCCGGAAAAAATTGAGACCACTGCACCTTTTTCTTTCCTTTCCAAAAAAGTCAAAAAGGAAGGTTTTGAGTGAGGAACAAAAGGGTTAAAATTAAGAGACCACTGCAAATTAAACGATTCTGTTCCTCGCTCAAAACTTTCCTTTTCAACTTTTTTGGAAAGGAAAGAATAAGGTGCAGTGGTCTCTTAAATTCTTCCGGTTAGGGAGAAATTAACCCTTACCAAACTAAACGTTATATTAAGCCGCTATTCCTAAAATATGCTAATGACCTCATACTGTTAGTGTGCCATGGTTATTTTAAGAAGTTAATTGATGTATTTTAAGTTAATGAATGGGGAAGAATGTAAGGAAAAGAATAATAAAGTAGAAAACCCGCTGTCGTTACATTCAAAGACTTCCACTTCAATTACGTGTCATTTGAAGCATGAGTGTTTACATTTAGTGTTCTAATTATAGCTTGAGCTTCATTCCTCTTGCTGTTCGCTTCAGTGGTTTTGTGTTTCGGTTTTTCAGGCGGTGAGTAGAGCATGTAGTACTGGGGCCCTTTCGCACCACTATCCCTTCAGGTTACTACGTATTTAGCACCCTCTGCCTGAGGGTGTCTTCAAGTGCTTTCCGTTCCCTCTCCATTTCAGAGAGCACGCTGTAAATTAAAGCCATGGGGAACCCTTGCCTATATGCTGCTGGAGACAGTCTCCTATATCATACAGGTCATGACAATGTTATTACTTAGCAGGAGCCTACATCCAAAACCACTTGCAATAAGCACATTCATTGTAATATATGGTCCCTGTGGAAATCACATCCAGTCGACCACGGCACCGCAAACCACATTAGCATAACACGCTGACGCGTACTACCGCCGTGCTGTCCTGTATCACACAGATGCTCCCGACTTGCAGGGCCGAACAAAGTTTGCGTGGTCTGTAATGTCGGCCTGTCCTGAGTTTTGAGGACTGTGCGCCTGGGCAAGGTGGAAAAGGCAGGCACACGTCAGGTTCAGCGCATTTAGCGGAAAGGTCGCGGGTGTGACCTGGTGCCAGGTCTGCTGGTGCTGTGCGGCTTGCTCACATGGCTGCTATCATGGCATGTCCAGTACAACCATAAGTGTAGGAGCTGTCGAGACAACAGAAACGGTTCTGCGACGAGGCTGCTGACTGGGTGAAGCAAGTAGCCGTCCTGCTGTGTTCTACACATGTGATGAACTTACAGCAGGAGAAGGCTAAAAAAAAAAGGGTGTTGGGTTAAAGCCTTTATTACCAACATTGTAGAGCATCTCTGGTTTAGGCGTGACTTGTGTCCGTTTGTTTAAGTCTTCCGGCATACAATGGCACGTTGAGGTGTTGTCATTGCATGCATAGTGCTCCTGTGTAGTCATAATAGAAACTTGGACAGGTTTCAAATTACATAGTCTGCATGCCTCGCAAATGTTCATTTTGAGTTAAATGAGTTATGTTCCATGGCCGGTTACTTTTGGATGATTATTTCCATTCGGCAAGTTTTTGAGCGGAAATTCCCAGTGGATACAGTGGAAACCATTATCACTGAAATTGCAGTTAAACAGGCGGCCTGTTAAGCATGATAAACATGATAAACATCTTGAGCATGCACCCCTGGCTAAAATAAAGGGACAGCAGTGGAAAAACACCAAGTCCCGCAGTTCTTGTTACAAGACAGAGAACGTTCAGTGGTTTGCAGAGCCTATTTTTTTTATAGATACTGTACAATTGAATCCAATCTAGACAATAATACATTTCTATTACAAAAGGGCTCCTCAAATTGTCCTAAGGTCAAATAATAATAGTTGAATTCCCCTCATTGTATGATCCATTGCTGCCTGAAACTCTATCCCAGAACACAAAGCAGCATATTAGTGAAATAGGCTAATGAAATGCTGTGAGAGTTTTGAGTTAGAAAAATTGGTCATCAACAGAGTGTGAACTTGTGGTCATTGGGCAGTGACAGGATTCAGTGTAATTTGGACCCGGAAAGAGTTCATGCGGAGTTCAACCATAAAAACATTCATTCCGTGGATGAAAAATAACATTATTTTTTTCCACCACAAAGTTAAAGTTGTGGCCTTGTTTCATCTCAGTGAAATGCTTGTCTGTGAAGATGGAGGTGAGGCAGGTATGACCTGGTTTTACATATTTAGAATAGAGAGGAACCGGTTGTGCTAGAACAGGTAGCTTGAGAAACTGGGTCACATAGTTCTATCTTCCGGACAAACAAACTTATATGGCTTTTATAATGAAGTCGGCTTTTAGTCTGTGACAAGTTATAGGTCTAATATTTTATCATCAAGGTCAGTCTGAAGGACTTACAATTGTTACTATCAGGAAATCATTATAAGCTACTTTAACGCTACACACCCAAGTACATGATCGGATGCACAGGCTGTTTATCTTCGGGTTTGCGTCCCGTTACATTCTTGTTTGTCTTTCAGTGGGCCTTCAGCATCTAAAAAAACGGCCATAGACAAGAGATCCATTATTCAGCTCACTGGTCATCACGTCACTTCAGCCAGTGGTGGCGAAACTGTTAGGGGCGGGGCTAAGTAGACGCTACGGGCATTTTTTTTTTACTACGAGCGTTCTGTGGGAAATGTGAGATGTGCTCGTGCGCTCTGACAAACAATACGCACTCATCGCTTAGACAAGGAGGAACACAGATATGTTACGTTCGGAAAAAAACGCATTTACTATTTCTATCTGTGAAATAAGTGTCAAAGAGTACAGAACACCGACGTCAAACAGTTGAAGAATTTACCGAACTGTCCTGCAGTGCCAACCTCGTCCCGAGCCGTGCAGCGAGGCTTTTCGTGGTAAGTTTTTTAACGGATTGGGTACGGTGTTGCAACCCGTGTTATTGATCTTTCTCCAGCTTGTGAGAATAACTACATTTATATATTACACAAAATACGTTTTTTATATATAGTTTGGTCACATAAGTCCCAGTTGGCAATAGGGGAAACATTCAAATAAGGCAGCCTCAGTCCTGTGTGTGTTTTTGTTTTGACACGGTCTGTTACATTCACTGAAAGCTGTCCGTTTCTATATTGGTTATTTTTCTGAAAATGTGATTGTTATGACAGTTTAAGCATATTATGACGCATAGTGTTGTACCTTCATTAAAATGTTTGGGATGCTTTTGCCAGTGCGTGGCTCTGAGGTGTTCTTGACAGGTATAGGACCTACTACCACAACACTTTCTTAATCCCTCGCTCCTTCCTTCGCCAATTTTTATCGTATGTTATATTTATGACATAAATACACACACACACACACACACACACACACACACACACACACACACACACAGGTCGTCCAACCAGGAAGTCACACAAATCAAAATGTGTGAGTACAGCCTCACTCACCTGACGACCTCCATAGTAACTAGAGTGCAATGGCAACTGGAAATCCCTGCTGACGTTTCCTCCCCTACCCAAGGTGATGTTGGCCAATGCATGGCCTTGTTGCATGGTCAACAAGACTTCCCTGCCAGTCGTGCGATTTATTTGGGTCCTTTTCATTTTGTGCGCTATTTAGGTTTTATCATTGTGTTTATGAGACAACTGGTTTGATGAGTTTAGACCAAGCAGTATCATGGTCCTAAATATTTATATGCACTTCCTGTGGATCACTAATTTCCTTACCTGGAGAACACTCACTGCTATGGCTTTAAAAAAAATCATCTCATTGTAAAATTCTGTTCCAAATTAATCCATACTGGGTTTTTGGTTTGTTGTTGTCAACACTTCCTGTTCAATCAAGACAACGTGTGAGTGGACACCAGAAACCCTATTACAAAAAGTATTACAATAAACAACAAATCAAACCATGTAGCCAATACGTTATAAGGAGTTTGGTCGGCAGACCATTCAGCCTTTCCTCAGCAGTGTGGTTTGAATTCTGACCCAGTTATCGCTCAGATCCAGCTCCGGTTTGGAAGGACGTCGTGACGTGGACTGAAACCCACCCACCAGATTGCCAGCCCAGCTGCAGGTCCCTAATGCCTAGTCTTATGCCCCCACTTCCAAATGTATTTCAATCAAACGGGTTGTGTCGATTTAATTGTAAATTCGGAATGCTGCCTTTTGGAATGTATATAAAACATGTTGTTGATAAGACAAGCAGGTAGACAGTCTTCAGAGGCCTGTGTTCCCTGAATGGTTGTGTAATAAAACAAATAAACCTCCTCCTGCCCTTTTCTCTGTATGCTGCTGCCTACCTATCTACCTACCTAAATTAATCCTTTGTATGCAAACACAAAGCACTAGCTATAGTTCGCTATAAGGAAATTTGTTGATAACATTGGAATTCCACTGTGTGAACATCGAAGTGCTTCATAAAGAAAACGGGCTAGGGGCCAGTGGGGACGCAGACATTTGGACAGCATCAGGTCATTTCCATCTAGACATTTCCTCCAGGGATGTTTTCACTGTTAGAACTCCTAGGGGCTGGCATTTTTGTCAGCGTGGTCTGCAGATACCACATCAGGGAAATGCGGTGACAGGCACGAGCCTTGTTTCAATACACTGAAAAGGTCTCCGTTCGGTTCCACCCTTACCTCACTCCTCTTGTTTGGTTCTCAGCACAATCATTTACACCTGTTGGTGCAATTTCTTGGACGTGCGGTTCACTGTCCGTTCGGCTTTGTTGGATGAGGAAGCAGGAAGAAAGCCTCGAATGTGAAAACAAGGCTTTCATGTCTTTCAGTTATTGATGACATTAGCAATCTAAGGTCAAGGACCAAAGGGATTTTTTTTTACGGCATCTGAGAGCTAGTTGTTTTGGGAAACCTGTAATACTGTACTTTATGTAGAATCAATGTACACTACCGTTCAAAAGTTTGGGGTCAATTAGAAATGTCCTTGTTTTCCATGAAAACATACATGAAATGAGTTTGAATAGTTTGCATGTTTTATTAGACAGTGGAAAGTGGGGTAAGAGTGTTTTAGCTGTCAGAGATGTGGGCTGGATTCAAACCCAAACTACAGCAGTACGTGTGCCCCAGAGCCAGTGGCGCTGTGTGTTGTAAGAGCCAATGAGGAAATAGTTGATTATTAATAATAATTTAGTTAAAACCAGTTAAGAATTGGTAATGATCATTTCATTATAATTTCTAAGGTTTATGTTGTTTTGAATGCATAATTCATTCTAATTTTGTTTTCCAAGTAAACATCTGAAAGGAAGTTATCGTGTCTCGTTGTTCGCGTTGTTGCGAATGCTGTCTGCTAGACTGACTCCAACGAGTGGCACCTTTACGGTGGTGAAGAATGAAACGATGTGGCACCGTATGTCTTATGGGTGTATAGCCGAAAGCTGGATGGTTCCTACAGTCATGTCATGTTGAAGTGCCTGTTTAGGTGTAAAGCAGTGAGAAGGGCATCAAGGCATTCAGTTACTATTCAGTTGAAAGTTAGATTGGGCGAAACTAATGAGCTAAGCAGCTTCGAGGATAATATGACAGTCTGTGCTCGTTGAATTGGTTCCAGCATCTCAAAAATGGCTTCCATCTGGGCTTTTAACGCACCAGCGTAAAAACAATGTACGGTAGAGGCAGGGCTGTCTTCCATTTGTCATATTTGATTTGAAATTTTAACTTGAATTTTTAAGAGCATTACGTGCGCTTAGTATTTTCTATGGCACTCGTCAGCACTACAGGATTTTTTTTTTTAGGTGCACTGGACTCACAGCAAAATATTTTGGTCCATATGAGACCAACATGGACTCACTGTAGAACTCTGACTAGGACGTGTCACTTGAATGTGACCAAGGGCGAAGCTGAGGTCGCGGTTAATCATTCCAACCTGTGTTAGTGAGCATTTTGCTGTGTCATGAAGGAATCGCCCCAAGATGCTTAGGAACTATGAGTTAGAGGGTTTGTGTTGTTTACTTGAACCACTTTCCTTTTCAGTGGATGACCCACTCGTGTGGGGGATACTTTGGTGAAATCCAAGGCCCAGCCCATCTAGAAGAGATGACCATTAAGGGATGTGTGTGTTTGTCTGACAGGGATATTGTGCATTTTATTTCCAGGTTTTCTATTTGGAAGGTTGAATCCTGAGAAGTGCTTGAATGTCTATTTACCCACATGTCTTCCAGGACTGTGGGTTGTGTTGTTCATGTCTCACGGTGGTGCCCACCTCCTGTTCCTCATTGTAATTAGAGTTGTTGCATAGTTTTCTTCCCACTCTTCCCCACGGTATGTTAAACGGTTTGAAACTAGAATAATGCCACAGGAGAGATGTCTTGCTCTTTCTGTTTGGATTGGTTAAGACCTATGAAATTCTTCCATTTACTTGGTTTACACACGAGGGCTGGGCGCTGATGGCTTCTTTTTAGACTGAGGAGATCAACACTACAGGGAGGCTCAGCCTCTAACCTGAAGGCTAATTAAAGCTTGTAGGTAGGCTCTGAACAGACTATCAAAGTCTTCACGTGTGTGTGTGTGTGTGTGTCTGTGTGTGTCTGTGTGTGTCTGTGTGTGTGTCTGTGTGTCTGTGTGTGTGTGGCGAACATAGCTATATTATGGGGTCAAAAATATCCTGTAACTATGTTTAAATCAGACCAATTTGACTTATGGGGACATTTTGAAAAAAGGAATTTTTTTTGGCTTAATTGTTAGATTTAGGGCAAGTTTCTATTGGGGGTAGGGTTTGAAATAGGTTTAGGGTTGGGCATTACCGTTTAGGGTTAGGCGTTACGGCTTGGTTAACTTCAGGCATAAATGTTAGGTTATTGAGGTTAAGTTTAGAGTTATGTTTTGTAAAAGTACCATCTTAAGGACATTCAACTTTGGTGTCCCCATTTTAATAGCTAAGTGTGTCTGTGTGTCTCTGTCTGTGTGTCTCTCTGTCTGTGTGTGTGGGAAGGAAGTTGCATACATGTGTGCCAACCACCTATTGACTTCCATCGGTCTCTGTCTATAAAGGATCTGTCAACAGAACCACTTCCTCCTTCACAATGGATCCTTTTCACCACTCAATGAAAGGCTGCCACCACAATAGGAGACACGGTTGGATCAGGGCCACTGTCTTCGTCCACAACCAGCTGGACCACACTGCCAAATGAATTTGAGGTCTTGCTCAGGTCCCGGTATTTACGTACAATCTGAATTGTATCTGTGTGAAATTCCCCTCCGACCCCCACAAGACCCTGAATATTTTTTCTTAAAGTCTAAATACTGTAAATCATGTGTCAGATGCAGGTCACAGTGTGGCTAGGATGAACTTATAAATGCATAGGTTGTAACTGATGTAAAATGTGTAGTTTGTAAGTTTCCTGAAATCACTGAAGTATTTCGAGGTGGATCAAGGAAAGGGCCTCTCTGCCTTCTGTTGTAAAGCACGCTGCCACCCACAACTAAGGTTGCCAAATTACTTTGACGGCAAATTACCAGATTATAGTATATAATATATTCTGTTCCTTCATTAGCTCTTAGCTCGTCACGTTCTGGCTAGTTCAAGTTGTTATATGCGCTACAGGTTTAGAGAGAGCTTACCTGTTCATGGTTATTCGATGAAGGCTGTTATGTTATCGAATGTAAGACGATTTCTGGAAACTTTGTGTTTTTAGTCAAACATTCAGGTTCATTTTGTAGTTTTCTAATTATCTAAATTTGCATTTTAGCTACTGCTGTAAACATACAGTTGAGTTCAGAGTAAACGAGAGCCCATGTGGCACATTTGCAGACCTCCTCTGGCTCTGATTGGCTAAGTTGTCCCATCTATTTGTAGGGTTCAAGGGTTTTATCTGGCTTATTATTTGTTCTAAAACCAGTCCACAGGACTTCGCTGCCTTGTTGCATTTTTGAACTCACTGTCATGATCTGTTGTGATAAAACGGTTGTTTTTTAAATGACTGATTTACCTTAAAACAAAAATGCTCCTGATGGTTTGTGCAGAATATTTGCTGTTTTTATAGATTGAATTTGGATCCAAGCTTTGGTCCTTACTCTGCCATTCGAGGCATTTTTACACTATAATATCTACTACTGGTCTGGGGGATTACCAGTGGCTTTGAGTCTATTCCGGTTACTTTCAATTCAGAATAGCACAGTGCCCTGGACACGAACTAGAAGTTGGGGGGGTACATAGTTTAACTGCCATGTTCCTCCCGAGCGCTTGGAGATTGGCAGCGATAGGGATTACATTCCCAGTCGGTGTAGGACGGCTTGTGTGCACCGTCTGCCAGGGCCCTCTCCAGTCTCTGTCCTGACGTTTCCCCGCTGTGTCTGGAGGTATTACAGGCTTATGTAACTGGGACCACCCCGGGCTTGTTTTCTGGGTTATTTTTAAATACACTTTCTCATTGCTCTTGTCTGATTAGCCTCCTGCTAAGGTACAAAGACTTATAAACACACTTGTGCACACACGCATACACACACACGCGCACGCACGCACATGAAATAAATAGGCACTGTTCGAGTGTAAGTGACCCTTTGACAGGCAGAACATAAAGGCTGTTGTTCCAGGACAAGGCAGTGTGGGTGATTAGGCGTGACGGGTGTGTCAGGGCAGGATGGGTTCCAGGCGGGAGGCTTGCGGGCGATGCACTGGGCCTGTCAGAGCAGGACAGAGGGGGGCAACGTGGGGGGCGGACCGGTCACACCGTTGCATAACGGCTTATGCTGAGGGAACTGGCTCTGAAGTAATTAGTCTGGAGAGGCGAGCCGCCTCCTCCTCCTGCTGCCCCACACACACACACACACACACACACACACACACACACACACACACACACAGATTTAGTGTGCCAGGTTGGCGCGGAGACGGACGGAAGGAGGAACAGACAGACAGACAGGGGGTTTGAGTTGCTGACTAGCTCCTTGTGTTCTTATAATCTCTCTGTTCTGTTCATTCCCCATGGAGGGGAGGTATATATGTCACATGACCCTTCGTTTAGAATGTGCACTGATCTCATACTCCTAATTTATTTGACATCCTATTCATACAGTTTTACTTTATGTAAGCGAATGCTATGTCCATGGAACTATCTGTGCTATTTAGAACAGATTCTTACCAATATTCCTTTCCTTCCCCACCAGCCCCTGTGCATTGGAATTCAAGGGAATTTTCCCAATCCTCTGTGTGTTTTCAGAACGTCGAAAATTATTACTCATGTAGAGTTTCCTCTTTCCCCTAATACAGGAGTTGTCAGCAACCCAAGGCTCTCCTTACCCCCCCCCCCGTTGAAATAGAAAGAACAGCTACGTCCTTGCAGGGAGCGTCACATGCCACCGCCAGGTTTACATTTATAGACTTCAGAACCTTAGAACTGTTCCCATTGTTATAACTCCAGACGTTCCGTTATTCGCCCCAACCAATCTTACAGAGCGTTTACGGACATTACAGCGCGGAACATCGCGGTGTCCAACAGCGAGACGAAATGCGCAACCTGTGAGTGTTGTGGTGTCATCATGAATGCAGAAACATCTGCGTCCTAACTCTAAATACATGCCTCTGGGATAAGCATGCCACTGTTCCCCTGGGCAAATGCTCAAATAATGTGCTCTGTGTCCATAGACGAATGATCTCTCTGGACATAATTGCACATTCTTCTGAGGGTTACTGCCAAGTTCCAATATGTCGCTGGATGCATAAGAGCTGGGCATGTATTTCTATGTGCTAATTATGTAATAACTATAGTTAGATACACTTTTCGGGGATTTTACCATTTAGACGGACTGTAAGTGATGACTTTCCACTGTGGTGCTGGTTTGTGGTTGACTGGTCCGTGTTCATGGTAAACTTGTGAACAGCATAAAATGTGAATCTCGGAATTTACCCTGATACACCCATTTAAATCTCTGCCTGTGACCTCATCCATGACCTGTAACCTAAGAGAGACTGCTCTCTAGTGGTGAGAAGTAACAGCCAACAGCCAACAGGGACAACTAGAGAACGCGCACCTGTTCAACTGCCTCTTACAACTGTGTGTGTTGGAGCTGGTAGAAATTGCCACTAACTGTCAGCACCGACTCTCTGAACGGTGAAGGTTAGAGGTTTGGGTGAGGTAACCTGACCCGGGTATTATGTGAACAGTACAACCCAGGGTGTTTACAATATATTGCAATTATGGCCCAATTCATTTTCCCAATGTGGCCTCTGGTCAGGGCGTGGTCCCCTTACTACCTGTCTGAAACCTGTAGCCCGATCCCTTTCTGTACTCTCCAGCCAACCAGCTCCTTGGCACACGGCTCTGCAATAACAAACGCCTGTGAGCGTGTGTGATGGCTGTGTTTTGGGCCCAGAGGAAGTACTGGGCCAACGCCTCTTATCCTGTTGTGAAATCTTCACCTCTGAACCTCGCAAACAAACCCCTTCATGACTAGAAATTATTATCCTGTGCAAATTCAAATTTTTAATCCAAGTTAATTTGGACCTCAGCGAATATATAACGGCAAATGGGCACAATACTGAATAAAAAATAAAAGTTAAACTGGATATCATATCCCGCTGTGTCCCTTTGGTCTTAAGTGTTTTAAACGATGACCTCCATCTAGAAATGATTTGTGGCTTATGTTCCACATCGGGCCTTCATTTCACCCATGTGGTTCTGCGGTACCATGTGTCACCTGGTTCTGGAGGGCCAGTCCTGTGGTGCTTGTTGATCAGATTAGGATGATAGGTTGTTGGCTGTCCTACCTGCAGATTAAATGGCCTAATCTGTGTCCTCAGTGTTTCACCCTCTCCTTTCCTCTCCTCACCCTCTCCTTTCCTCTCCTCACCCTCTCCTTTCCTCTCCTCACCCTCTCCTTTCCTCTCCTCACCCTCTCCTTTTCCTAACCCCAGGCTGTCAATCAAGGCTGTCGGTTATTTGGATGAAATTCAGTTTTTTTGGAGGGAACTTTTTCATGTCTTGCAACCCCCCCCCTCCACACACACGCACACACACAAACATACACTATTACTCATGTACACTATAGGTATTTGATGGTTTACCAAAAATGTGTTTGGTATATACATTCAGTGACATGACTTGTTTTTGGACAACTCTTTTTTTTTTCTGTAACTTTTGGGGCTTTTATTCCTCAATGTGGCACGCTGGGCCCCTGACCCCCCGGTCTAAATTCCACAAACCTTCCCCTGATGACCAGCACCTGGGAGCTGCTCACCAAGGATCTGACCTGACCGCAGCCCAGCATGGTGTGCCCCACATCCTGGACATTTTCTCTTACATATGCCTCGGTTTGCATATGCAACTCTGTCATACACAAAAAGTACATTGAATAGATGGTAGCGTTGTTTGACAATCGGGACACTGTGTGTTGTCTGTAGCGAGCACAGCAGAACTCCCTGACTGGTAACGACTAGTGATTCTAAGTTGTGTGGATGTAAATGCTATGGGAACTTGTTTCAGGGTTCAGTCAGTATTTGATATGGACGTGTTTCTGGCTCAGCCATCTGCCATACTCGGTACTGTATTGGAACTCCTTTCCTTAGGGAGGGACTCGTCTCGTTCTCATTTCATTACGACGCTGACGCTGTCCATTTTTTGTATGAAAGGCAGCCAGCAGGGGGTGGAAGAGATGGATAGAGGGAGTGAGAGAACGAAAACCAAGATTATTTGTGGAAAGAAATCCACTTATTCACACTTTGGCAATTTGGCATTAACATAAAACTCATAAGACCTTGCACACACTTCCACAAAATCGTTCAGCACAGGTTATATGACTCTTGGATGTGTGCCTATGAACCTCTGCCTGACAACACAAGCAGAAAATGCTTGGCTGCTTATCCTTCCGTTACAGTTGTGTATTAAACGTCAAGATAAGATGGGCCATACATACATTTTATATATTAGACTAATTTACCCCTCCACACTGGACAACAACAAAACAATTTAAACCACCTCTGCAGGGCAACCGGGCGTTGTTGATATGCGGCGACCAGGATCCAATCAGATGGTTCAGCCTGTAGGAAGTTCCAAAGAATTGTAGAAGGGTCAAAGTAAACAACGGTGAGCCACTGACCTCCCACAGAACAAACACATGTCAGTGGGAGTGGCAGAGTTTTTGGCCAGGGCAAGGAGTTTGGGCAGCCAGGCACTAGTCCTCTCTCCTCAACAAGAGATTTGACCAGATTGTTTCTAACCTCCTGGCTACCGGCCAATCCAGGGTTGCCTGCTGTGAAGGCCTGTCGATGGTAATGGCTCACCGAGCGCATGACATGAAATGGTAATCAGGAAAGGGTTCACAGGGTTTTGGAGTCTCCTTTCTTTCTTTGTCTTTTCTCTCATTTCTTTCCTTCATTCTCTCTTTTTTCTCTCCTTCCTCCTTTCTCTCGCTCTCTCTCTCTCTCTGATGGTGTTTAAGCATTATGTCTGGCTGCTGGTGAGGCAATAAAGTAGATTCCTGCTGCCAGTCAATGCAGAGTAAGTGGTGAGGGATGGCTGTTAGAGCCATGCACCAGTTAATTGTTCATGTGGGACAACTGGCAACCTCCAGAAGGTACTATGATGTTGTCTGATTATCTGATATATAGTAGCTCCTCCTGCTCCCCGTGATACTGTTACAGTGTGTTGTTTAAAGTTTGGAAACCTGAAATTATTTCATATTTAGATAAGAAATGGCTGCATTGCCAATTAGTTACTGCCATTGCCCATAACCAATTAGCTACATTTTGTTATTTCAGCTTCAGTGCCACCGTAGCTCATAATTTTTAGCTCCATGAATAAAGAGCAAAGATAATTTGAGGAAATCCTGTAATATCCTATTTAGGCACTGAATGACCCTATGGGATTAACAAAGCCTAAGGTGTTTGTGTAAGTATGGGCCATTTGGTCAGTGGAAATATCACACCGGAGTGAATCAGAGGCAATTGAATTGCAGTGGGTCAGTCTTCTGTCTGTAATGTAATTAGCCTGTGAAGGCATCATGGCTAAATTGTGCACTGAAAAATCTGTGTTGAAAAGGGTTGTGGAGGCCTTGCTCCTCACCCCGGGTCGCGTTCAGGAGAGTGCACGGTACTGAACATCAGTTAGAAATGTCACAAATGGTGTCGGAGGCTCGTTTAAATGCCCTACACAGAACCCTGCCCATGGACACATGGCTGCTTTCACGTGAACGATTTTTCCAGCGTTGGCTTTTCGCCATGTTAAAAGACGTAGAAGGTAGGACACATTGTCAAGGCATTAGAAAGGGCCCCATTCCAAGAGGAATGTCTGTGGTCTGCTGATCCTCTTCACCCATAGGCTGCCATGGCAACCAGAAGGGTTTAGTTCCCCTCTCTTTGCCGGACTGTCTTGAGTTTCACCTGGACTCTGACTCTTCAGAGGAAGAAAGGAGCAGGGTTTGACAGAAGGCTAATAAACATTGGTGGTAAAGGAACTATTCACTCAGCGTCCGTGTCATTTGAGGGAAAGTCCAGGTTCATTAAGAATTCTCTGAATTCCCCTCAGTGTTCCACCATTCCGCGTGGATGACTCAGTGTTTCCTTTGAAAAGGTTACTTCCTTCTTCCACTTGTAGTGTTACTAGACACCATTGTGACCCTTCAGGTGTTGCGGCTCTGCGTTCGTCCTGTAGGAATTGTGGGTAAAGTACCGTGTTTGTGTGTTGTGTAAACTTAATGTTTTTCCGGTCCTTTCTGTTGTCCAGG
Source organism: Esox masquinongy (assembly GCA_016801175.1). Taxonomy (NCBI): domain Eukaryota; kingdom Metazoa; phylum Chordata; class Actinopteri; order Esociformes; family Esocidae; genus Esox; species Esox masquinongy. The sequence continues at coordinate 45,212 of JACXGI010004833.1, forward strand.
AGCTGAGAGGGAGTGGAACCCGAGCAGTGGCAGTGGGTCTTTGGGATGCGCTGCCAACCCATTCCCCCTACGTCCAGCAGGCCTCCAGGAGCTGAAGACAGGGTGTCGGTGAGAGGTGAGCAGTCTTGTCATTGGGCTGTGACTACCGCTCAGCTGGTTCCTCCTAGAAAGTGATGGCTTCCTGCATTTCACGTACCACAATTGTGTCGTCTACCTTGAAGGTACACTCTGGAATCTCTCTCCAATTACTAACACACTTGATTCTCTGGGAGTGTTACTTTAGAGCTCACAGCGGCTGTGAATAGTTTGATGCTCTGAAACCTGAAACATACGCAGTTTACGGTCCTCTTCGATCTCGCTTTCCCCCGGAAAAGTGGATTTTGCAACTCCTCTCTGGCGTTTCATTTGAGCCTGCCACGTTAATGCTGTCATAAGACAGTCTGGAAGCCATTCTGCTTCTAAGGGGCTCTCAGATAGAGGTCTAATAGAAGTAAGAGTGGCTCTGGAGCGCCATGTGAACCATACTAAGATATTGTGTATGTGATATGTTGGCATGACCCCGTCGTAGAGGGCCTCATGTCTGGGTTGGGCTTTCAGTGTAGAATTGTCGAAGTCAAGCAGTTTCGTCCACCTACAGTACGTAAGAAAATTATTGACCTAATTCCAGCTGTGTATAAAGTGACCATTCATTTACATTTGAGGGATTTAACAGATGCTCTTATCCAGAGTGACGCATTGGAAACAAAATGAGGTTAAATATTGCAATGGTTTTATGAGCGTTATTTAAGAAATATTCTTCAGTCATTTATTATTTTTGTGTTAATGGAGTGTTTCTGCGGATAGAGCTGTTGGCAGTATTATCAGAGAGATGTGACAGTGACAATGCACATTGTACTGGCACCACTGACGGGATCAACTGTGATGATGTTATTATCTTGTGAACTTCAGTGAAAACGGAGAAGTGCCCAGCGATGAACATGTGCCTGGGTTTATTTGATACCTGATAGGTGCTGGCCTTGAAATCCAAACCCAATCAGACTGCCTACACTTTTACCAGTGTGAATTCACAACCGATTGCTGTCATAGCGATGGATTTGTGGGAGAGCGTCTGGAAAGCACTTTTATGAGGCAGTTTTAGCCCAGTATCCCCGGGGAATGAGGTCTCGTTGCAGCAGCGGCAGGCCCGGTACTGAAGCATGGCCTAGCTTTCTGTTGGCCACAGACAGGAGCCCTTGTTATGGAAATATAGGATGGGGCAAAAGAAAAGCCAGACGGTGCCCCGGGACGGCCAGTCTCATGCTGATGGACGAGCACCAGTACCACGCATCCCTTTTAATTAAAGAAGATCCACAAGGGACATCATGGAGATGAGATGAAACCTTTTGGTTTGTCCTGGGTAATACAGTAACGTCCCAGGTAGAGACTGAGGCATTTGAACTGTGATGGGAACCAGGAACTCACGCTGGAGGTGTTTGTTTAACTGGTTGGATTTCCCATGCCTCCTTAGCTTGGTTATATCCTGGGTTGGGTTCGAGAGAGCCTCAAGAGGCTTTTCCCTCCTGAAGGCATTAATTCATCCGATATAGAAAAAAGTGCTGAAAACTGTATTACTGGGTGGCCATCCACCATATTGATTTTATTTATAATTTCCCCCATTGCTTTTGTTCAGTGCAAAAGCAATGGGGGAAATTCAATGCAAAAGCAATGCACCCCCATTGCTTTTGTTCAGTGCAAACACAGGAGAGGAGATGAGGAAAGCATTCCCCATTGGGTCTGTTAAGTTGCTGCCGGAGTGGAAGGGTTTTCCTACTTGGTTTATGCTACTTTGGTGTGTGTCTAAATCAGCAGTGACCTGTTAAAGGGCTGAGTTATGTTAGGTTGTCCCCCCACCCCCACTGGCCCATAAAGAGACCGCTATGTTCCTGTTGGCAGCGGTGGGGTCTGGGCTGATTTGCTGCTATAGATTCTCTCTCCCTGACTGCTGGTGGCTTTGAATGGGTGGGCCACTGGGCCTGAGATTGATCGTGTCGGCTCACCCGGCGTGGGCACTCACGAGGTGCGTGCGCGTGTGCGTCCACTTCTGTGCGCTGTCCGCCTTTCTGCAGACTGCTTTGACGTTGTTTCACTGAACCAGATTGGACCAATCCCAGGGTGGACCTTGGTTCACTCAGCCTCACTTTGGTTTCCCTCGAGTTGAGTGCCAAGTTCTACCTTTTTAACACCTTGCCGTGCGAAGGACACGGGCACAGCACCATCAGCGCTTGACCCACTTTGGCCTCCAGGCTGTAGCCTACTTCTGAAACTACCCTACTTTACTGTCACACAGCTTAATACTGATTGTAAACGTTTTTTCTTCATCGATTGTGGCCAGACGGAGTATTTTGTAGGTCAGGCTGGTGTGCTTGTCTGTCCGGAGTGCGTTTAATTCCTCTGGAAACAGGGACGGTGGGAGGAAAGTTGGGATGTCAGTGGGAGTTTGGACTCACATCTTGAATCTCGCAGTCTGTCCAGGCTTTTAGGCAACTTCTAGCATACTGTGACTGGTTGACGTGTTGCCCTGCTATGATCTGTAGAAGGTTCTGTTGCTTGTCCATGGCCTCCCCTAAAAGTTATAAAACCCCACCCCCTAAAAGTTATAAAACCCCACCCCCTAAAAGTTATAAAACCCCACCCCCTAAAACCATCAAAACCATGTCATTTGTTGGAAAACAAATCCGCCGTCTTGTAAATCCTTATTTCAATAATTTGGTTTGGGGGTGAACCGCATCATGGATTTCTGGCACAGTGGGGAAGGATATAAAGATTCCAATGTTAAATAAAAAACATGTTCTGGCACAACTTCTGACGTGCTTACAAATGTTTTTAGAATGCATTGAAGTCATTCATTGCAGTAGCCTGCTAATGTGACAACGTTATGATTTTCTCTGCAATAAAACACAATACCAAGACCAAAACTGTTTGGGAGATCAACGACAAGCACACACATTACTAAGCTATGTGAAAATAAGGCCACGTGTAAAAATGTGTGAACTTCCCCTTTATATGAAAGGACACAATTATCTTTTGAGGGGAACAGACCTATAATCTTATACACTGTACGGCCAGTTGTCTGATTAGTTCGAAAATTATGTCTGCATGAACACCATGGGAGCCATAAAACTCTGAAAATGATACAATATCAGCAAGCTGGCCCAGTTCCTTTCTTTCCATCTCTGGATGGACTGGAGGAGAGTAAAATTCCCCAATGACTGGCCCCTCTCTCTTTCCCTTTTCTTCATTTTCCCTTTTTAACAGCTTTACAAAGGCAGCGAGGCGCACTGTGCCATGTGGAGCCGGGTTCAGTCAAAGGCGGTAGGAGCGAAAAGCGGAAAAAAGATCGAGAGCCTGGGAGAGAGGGGGGAAAAAAAGAGAGTGGGGAGGAAGCTGGTGTGTGGGGGAGTGTGTGTGTGAGGGTGTCGGAGGAGGAGGGGTTGAGGAGGAAGGGAAGAGGAGGGGAGGTAGAGTCCATTCGCTTTGGTGCCACTTGGCTTGAGCAATGAGCTGCGTACGGACTCTGAGAAAAGTTCCCCTCAGGAATGAGTAAGAGGGACAGACCGCTGCAGGGAGGACTGGAACACGGTCAGAGTGGATGCAAGTCATCTGGGAGCTGAAGGACTTTGAAGTGGGCAAGCAGGCCCAGTGCAGAGGCAACTATGCGGTGGTCAGCATGGGGTACGTGGAAAGTAGTATCTCTGGGTCATCACTAGATCCCACAGCCAGAAAGTCAGAAACCCTGTGCCTATTTCTACAGTTTATGTTCTTAAAATCTGATTTCAAACTTTAACCACGCTGTTACCCTCATGATTAACCCTAACCTTGAATTGTCTTTTAATGAGTTGTTTATGACGTATCTTGCGCTTTATCTTGTGTGTGAAGATATCACCTGGGGGAAAAATAGTTTTATGGAGAATAGGAACAGGTGGGAAGAGGTTTCCACAACAAAATGTGAAACCTTTTCTGACAAAGTCTGAGTCATGAGGGTTAGCGCTTAGCCTTGATGTCTGCTGTGTAGTCTAACCTACATCAGTAATATGCTCTTATTTTAAGTCAATTGCAATAGAACAGTGTACTGAATTACTGAAATCAAATGTGTTGTCATCATTCCAATGACCACAGTTAAAACATTGTAGCAATATGATGCAAGTCAACCTCCTATCTGGGCTATAGATGAGTGTAGCGTGGGAGAGCTCTCTGCTCTTTCTCTGCTCTCTCTCTGTCTCTGTCTCTGTCTCTCTCTCTCTCTCTCTCTCTCTCTCTCTCCCCCCCCCCTCTCTTTCTCTCCCCCTCTCTCTCTCTCTGCTCCCTCAAACAAACACAGTAACAGGCAGAGGTTCTCCAGGAATGTGTGCGTGCGTGATGCGGGAGAAAGGAGGCCACATACCGGCCCCATCATTGTCCATGCTGTCTCAATTTGTTAGGCCTCAAGGGGAGAGAATGACATTTAGTAATAAAAACCAACCTCTCTCTCCACAGAGGTAGTATGATAGCCAGTGTCATTGCAGTCAAGCCATGTAGGGTCTTTCCAACCCCAGCAGGTCCCTTTATTGGAAAGGAAGGTTGTCTGTTGGACCAAAATAGCAATGTCACACTTTGCCTCCATGGCTTACTTTTTAATGTTGGACTCTGAATCCAGAGGGTAAGGGGGAGGGAGATGGAGAAGAGGGAGGACTCGATTGGAGGGAGATGGAGAAGAGGGAGGACTCGATTGGAGGGAGATGGAGAAGAGGGAGGACTCGATTGGAGGGAGATGGAGAAGAGGGAGGACTCGATTGGAGGGAGATGGAGAAGAGGGAGGACTCGATTGGAGGGAGATGGAGGAGGGGATTTCCAGAATGTTTGTTCCCAGTTGGTCAAGCACACTTGCTCTCCCTCCCTCCCTATTTTTATTTTTATGTCACAATCTGTTTCTACTTCTCTCCTTTGCTATTTCTCACTGTTTCTTCTGTTGTCCAGAGTCAGAGGTGTGTCTATCAGTCAGCCAAACCAACCGGTGAAACAGACCTTTTTAGCGTCCCTGACACATTCCCTTCTGTAGCACAGTATTTTTAGACCGGCTGGCTGGCTGGCTGGGGGTGCGTGCGTGTGTGCGTGCGTGCGTGCGCGCAACTAACAAAGAGGGACTTACTGCAACCTCTTGGCTGGTATCAAGGAAAGATTGTGTGACTTTACCAGTCAAACAGAGTCTGCCGTGCCTCTGAGTTTAACCCCCGTCTATGAGAAGCTTTCCTGTTTGGTCTTCTCTGGGCCTGCCACATCGCTCTGTGTTTAAACTCTGTTTGGTCTTCTCTGGGCCTTACACATCGCTCTGTGTTTAAACCCTGTTTGGTCTTCTCTGGGCTTTACACATCACTCTGTGTTTAAACACTATTTGGCCTTCTCTGGGCCTGCCACATCGCTCTGTGGGGGCCAGCCTGTATGTTTCCTGGCAGATTGAAAGACACATGACTTAAATAACCTAAACACTGCTTCTGCTGTGGCCTGCTTCAATATCAGTCCAGTAGTAATCTGCCCTACTGTCTGTCTCTCTCTATCTCTGTATCAGTCTAGTAGTAATCTACCCCACTGTCTATCTCTCTCTATCAGTCCAGTAGTAATCTGCCCTACTGTCTATCTCTATCAGTCCAGTAGTAATCTGCCCCACTGTCTATCTCTATCTCTCTATCAGTCCAGTAGTAATCGGCCCTACTGTCTATCTCTAT